>PITA01009318.1:63369-78565 GCA_004023965.1 Spilogale gracilis | reverse complement strand
CGGTCTCGGCCCCTCCTCCCGGGGACACCCCTCCGCGGTCTCGGCCCCTCCTCCCGGGGACACCCCTCCGCGGTCTCGGCCCCTCCTCCCCGGGACACCCCTCGGGACCCCCTCAGCGGTCTCGCCCCCACCTTCCCACCGCACGGAGACCCGGCGCCGGAAGCACGCGCCGCCGACCTCGCAGACTACAACTCCCGAAGGCCTTTTCGTCTGCGCGCCGGAAGCAGGACGGGTCCCGCAGCTCCAAGGTCACTCCAGACCCCGAAATTTGGGAGCCAGCCAACCCCATTACCGTTTCCAGTGCGACAGAGTCTCCTCAGGGGGCCAGTCCGCCGCCTCCCGGGCCATAGCGCGCCCCCGAGAGCCCCTTCCGGTGACGCGACTTCCAGCAGCGTCACTTCCGGAGGCCCGGGCTTGGAGCCGCTGGTTGGGGCGCGGAGTCCGACGGCTGTGCTTCCGGACGCCGCCGCCTAGTGGCGGGAGGCCCGCTGGGACACCCCGCGATCCCGGTCGCGGAGTAGCGCAGGAGGAGCTCCGCTGCCTCCCGCCTGGTTATGCGCGGTCCGGGCGCGTGCGGGCGGGAGTCTTGGTCCGAAGGCTCGGGCAGCGCGCAGAGACGGCGGGGCGGCGAGGCCGAGGGATGGGCGGATCGGAGTGGGCTGCGGGCGGCGAGGGGCGACAGCACGGTGGGCTGGTGGAGCGCTGTCCGCCAGCCGCTTGGGGAGGACGCGGGCCCCACGCTCCCGGGCGGGGAGCTGTGCAGTGCACAACGAGGCGGCGGGGCAGGACCGACCTTCCCTCCTGGCGTTCTTTCGCTGTCCTGCGGCTTCGGACCCATCACCGAGCATCACCCCGCTCGTGGCACTGTGATTTTAGGTCCAGGGACGTTCGTGGAGTTCTGAGAGCAGGACGCAGCCCTCACGGGGCCAGAGCCGCGGGTCACGGCGGGCTCAAAGCCTCACCCGCTACGCCGCACGCGGACAGCCGTTGGGACATTGACTCGGCTCCTCCCCGAGTGAATGTTTACTCCGTGCGCCCTTGTGCTGGGCGTCCTCGGGGAGCAGCCGCAGCTCTGCCTGCGCCACTGAGAACGAGGTGCCAGCCCCGTGACACTGGCGGTGGGGAAGGCCCCACAACGGGCGCAGCAAGGGTAAGGGCCCGCGCCCGGAAGGCAGCCAGTGGGGCTGACGGCAGGCCTTGAGCATGGTGTATACCCTCCGGAGGATTCAGAGCCGTGTGTGGGTGCCAACTGTAGTCTGAAAACAAACCTCAAAAGGATGCGGTGGTCTGAGGTTCAGGACAGGCGTCCCAAGCGTGTGACGACTGACAGGGCGTGGAAGGGCGGGCACGTTTTCAGCAGGGAGAAGGAATGAGGACCCGTCTGAGCACCCAGTGCACACGAGGCATGGCGCCCTGTCATTTAGCTGCGCTGTCTTCTTTCTCAAGACAGGACTACGGGATTTTACATACGCAGAAGTCGAGGCTTAGAGAGGTCAAGGACTTGCTCAAGGCTGTAGAACTGGCAAACGGGAGAGCCAAGATTCGCACTGGGGTCTGTCTGGGACATGTGCGTCGGCCTTGTCATGGTACACACTGGGAGAATGAGGAGGCCCTCGGACTGGGTGACTGGGGGCCATTCGTGAGCCTGCCCAGCTGCGGCCAAAGTGGCTCTGGGCCCAGGCTCTGCCATGCTCCAGGGTGCAGGCAGCGGGGGGCGGGAACACACTCATCAGACTGGATGTGGAGGAATGGGGGGCTGGGGGCAGGTCTGTGTAGGACGTGCAAGGTCTTGAGGCAGCTTGTGTGCTCTCCAGCTAGGGCCCTTCCCTCTGCTTCTCTCTGCTCTGAGAGAGAAGCCTAGATGGCTTCCCCAATCCCCCCACCTCCTCAGAGGGAGGCAGGACCCTGATGACGCGAGGTCAGCATTTATCCTTTCCTGGTGCTGCTCTTCCGGTTGGAACTGGGATTCACAATGCTTGTGCGTAAGCTTGATTAGTGAGCAAGACGGGCTTGGAAAGCATTGCCTGAACCCAGGAACACCGACGTGGCTCATGGCTGTGTCAGGTAACGGATGAGCCCGGGTGCGCCCCTCACACACTCAAGGTCTTGAGGAGGAGATGGTGATCAGTCGTGCAGATTTTCGGGTGAACCACCATCAGAGTGACCGGCTCTGCCTGGGATGAAAGTAGAAGGAGCCGCAACAGGGAATCAGAGACGGGAACGAGGAGGGGGAGGTGGGGGTCAGTGAGCACACGAGAAGGCAGGGGACAGGTCAGTGCGCTTGAAACAAGTTGCAGGAGGAAGCGCCGTCTGCCGCAGGGGCAGACCCTCCTCTGGAAGCCCACAGGTCTCTCCCCGGAGGAGCCTTTCTGTTGGGAAGAGAAAATGCCGTCTTCCCCTAAGTGGTATTTTACCGCTCACACGTCAGGGGGCCGCTGGGAGCTGACGGTTGGGTCCTTGTGTCTTTGCCTTTACAGAGACACTGGCGCTCCCATCCTGCAGCCCGAGCCGTGGGCACAGTGCTCACACCTCGGCGGAGGCGCAGCTCTACCCCAGGGAGTGTGGGTTCACCCCTCGGAGGCCGAGGCTTCTGCCCTGGGGCCCGGTGCGTGGCAAGGGGTGGCCACCCTGGACCCCCGGCTCTGCTGTCGTGTGGCCTGGCGAGAACTGACCCCCACCTTCTACGCGAGTGAACACTTCTGTCCGCAGCCTTCTCTTCACGGGCGCGTCTACAGGTGCGTTTCCAAGGAAACCAAAAGCGCTCCCCAAAGCGAAGGTCAGGTCTACTTGCCATAAACAGCTCTGCCCTCAGAGAGAACGATTCTTTAGCAGCAAAAATCAAATTTATTAGAACAAATATGACGAGAAAATTTACATTTGCCTGTGCAGTGCCCGTGCGTTTCGGTCCAAACAAGGTAATGTTAGGACAGTAAAGGCTTTGAAAGCAGAGCACACAAAATACCTTCACTAAAAAAATCCTACATAAAAGTGTGGGGGGCATTCCCGGGCAAAAGGAGTTTCACAGCACAAGACTGACACGTGACTCCGCCTGAAGGTGGGGCAGTGAGGGCGCGTCCAGCACGGAGGTGTCAAAGGGATTCCAAACGCAAGTCGAGGTGTCCAACAAGCCCCCGTGCGTTAAACGGCCGTCCAGGCGGGATGGGGGTGCCTCCACGTGGTCCAGGACGGCAGAACAACCGTAGGTCACTCAGTGCAAGTGGCCGTTGTAGCACATGAATCGCGGGAGGGCTCTGGGGTCCCATGTCCCCCTTCATGAGACCTTGAAGAGGACGGGGGGCAGCGGCTTCCACCCGCGGCCCCCCCAGGGTGGCTGTGGGGTCGACAGCGGTCCTGGCAGTCCCTGTCCCCGCAGCTCTCACCCTGACGGCCTTTCAAGTTGATGGAGTTGTTCGCTCACGGGGAATGTGTGCTGAAGACATTGGCCTGTGGCCTGTGAGGTGCTGACGGTGCTGGGCCCCCTGGGAGCGGCAGTCAGGCCAGAGGCCACAAGTGTCGGGGGACACTGTGCCAAAGAGACACAGCCCTCCCAGTAAGAAAACCGGCACCAGATCGGAGATGGTTGACCATTCTCTTCTCCCTTTGTCGGAGACTTAGCTGGGAGTCTGTTTCTACGGCGTGGTTGAGATCGGAGGAAGAACCGGACGGTCACACGTCGGGGACATCGGGTCACATTAAGATCACACCACGTGTTTACTTAGCATGATGCTGGACAGTCCAGAAGTTCCCGGAAAATGCCAGAACCATGCCTTTGACCAAAGGTTAATTGAGAAACCTTCATTTAGAATTTTAAACCCCTAGAATTAAAAGCAGATCTGGCTATCACACCAGTCTCTTGATTGTGTAAACAAGGGAAGCTCTGACCCGTGAAACTCCGGGGCACCGCATGAGGGCTGGGGGGCTGGCCTGAAGCCACGCACAGAACGTGCGGACGTGTATTTTGGGAGGACACATGAAAAGGTCTGGCACTCTTTCATGACTTCATGGAAAGCTACAGATGTGTACAGTACACAGGACTGAAGGGATTGGAAGGAAGGAACAAGCCAGATTCTCCTCTGAGTGAAGAGTAAATGAGAAGGAAAACAGAAGCAGGCTCAACAGCCCCGTTTTCCCTCCCTCGTTCTGGAGTGAGAGGAGCTGGACTGGGTGCGGGTCAGCGTCCAGCCGGCGAGTGAAGGCACCATCCGCCGCTGTCATGGGAAGCTGAGGAGTGCGTGCCTGGCGCCCCCAGGAATGGAAGGGAGGTTGGTCCCGGTTCCACGGCGTCTCCAGTTCTCCCCTTCCCCCGGACAGCACCCCCAGTCCGGAACGTGCACATTGCCTGAAGCAGCGTGGCCCTCCCGGCCGTCCGCAGCGCTGCACACGGGTCCTGCAGCTGCCTCTACCTTGATTGCCGGCCCCGCTTCAGCTCGGCGGCCATGCTCCACACGGGGACACAACTGGACAGCACTATCTCCTCCGGGAACTGGAATTCTAGTTCAGGAGGAATCTCACCGCCTTTAGTTTCCATGTAGCTTACCAGAGTGTCTCTCAGGCTAGAAAACCAAGGAACAAGGGACAGAAGGTCAAGCCGTCTCCCACAGAACGCAAGGACACCATCGGGGCTTATCACTGTCCCCACGTGCCTGTGGAGGCTGTCAAAGTCCAGTCAGCCAACTACTGAGTTCCTGAGCGGGGACTAGAACCCGGGGTGCGGGGCTCCAGGACATGCCTGCTGCTTCCCAGCCTGCACTATAATACCAGCGGCACAGAACACAGCGGAGCCCGGGAACGGCCGGTCACGCTCCAGCAAGCGCTCTGCTAATGCCATCTGCTAGATGATGACACAGCCTTGCCGTTCAAAAAAAGCTTGTATTCCATTTCGTGTTTTATATTAACAAAGATGCTAAATTTTCTAGGAAAGGGATCTTTTTTCCTCTGCACCAAAAGTCCAGGATAGTAAAGACTCACTGAATACACGCAAGACTATCCACGGATGCAGGTGAACGCCAGACAGCGTGACGGAGGAAAACCGCCAATAGGAAGTACACTCGCGAGAACGGGGATTGGCTTATCTATGTAGAAAAATAGGGGCTCTATCCCAGGACATGACCTGAGCCCCCTCAGGCGCCCCTGGTTCCTGTTTTTATCTGGCGTACACCTGCCTACGGGGGTATTCTTTGCAGTACTGGGTATTTACCCCCAAGATACAGATGCCGTGACCCGAAGGGGCACCTGCTCCCAGTGTTCACGGCATCAGTTCCCACAAGAGCCAAACTACGGGAACAGCCCAGATGTCCATCGACACGACGGGACAAAGAGCTGCTGTGTATACACAGTGGAATACTACTCATGAGGCCAACAGAAAATGAAATCTTGCCATCTGCAATGACGTGGATGGAACTAGAGAGAATTGTGCTGAGTGAAATAAGTCAATCAGGGAAAGACGATCACCACGTGTTATCCGCCATATATGGAGTCTAAGAAACAAATCGGATATACAAAGAAAAAAAGCAAACAACAGCGACAAAAAAAACCCTACCTCTTAACTACAGAGAACCAACTGTGGCCCCCAGAGGTGAGGTGAGGGACAGGGGAGACAGGTGAAGGGGATCAAGAGTGCAGGCGTCCCAGGAGCCCCGAGCAATCACAGAGTTCCTGAATCGCTATACTGAACACCCAGAACTCCTGTAACACTACGTTAATTACACTTCAATAAAAAAGAAAAATTTAAAAAGAAAACTGACATAAGTACAGTTGTTATGATGAGAATATATGACTTCTGTAATTATTTAAAAAACCCAACAGAGACCAAACTGAAAAGGCCAGCCCACAGGGGCCCGGGGGTGGGGGGCACGACAACAGGCACGGGCTCCTGCGGTGAGATGGGACCTTCCGTGTGTGTGGAAGACGGAGAAGATCTTGGGGAGACGGCAGGACACCCCACGTGTGCCAGGCCCACCCCTGAAGGAACCCTACGTACCTCCAATCAGTCTTGAAGTTGTCCACGGCCTGGGGGCTCTTCAGTTTCAAGATCATCATTTCGTGAAGCTCCAGGAGGAAGGAGTCGAGGTCTGTCTGGTTCAGGAAAGTGCTGAGGCTCTTAGCATTTTCTGGGCTGAGACCCACTTTGTACTGGGCACTGATATCCCTGAAGGGCTCCTGGAACAAACCAGAAGAGAGGCAGCAGGAGGCGGGGAGGAGGTGGCGGCCCCCAGCCCAGCGGGGCGGCACTCACCTTACGCAGTCGGAGCAGCTGCTCTGACCTGTGGGCTGACAGGAGCTGCCAGAGGGCGATGGCGTGCTTCAGCTGGCACCTGCTGAAGGCCTGGAAGGGCAACAGGCTCCTGAACAGGGGGCGGGGCTGAGCGGGGACGGGGCCTGTGCAGCGGTGCACCAGCCCTGCGCCTAACCTCCAGAGTGTCATCCCCCCACTGCCGGCCCCATCGCAGAGCCTGTATTCCCATTGCGGGCGAGGCAGGTGGCTGGTGTGCCCCGGGGGGGGGGGGGCATCGTGTCCCACACTGCAGGCGCCTCTCCGCCTCTAGCACCCCAGCACGTTCCGCAGGGCCCCTGAGAGGCACTAATCCTGGCGGGAAGTGGGGAGGGCAGTGTGGCTTAACCTGCAAGAGAGCCCCAACCAAGACTCACGTTCAGAAGCAGCGCTGTCTGGTCGCCCATGCGCAGCATGTCCTGGACGTACACATTCAGGGACATGTTCGGGTTGCCGCCGGCCGTGCTCAGGAACCCCAGAGTGACCTCGATGACCGACAGAGCTTCGCAGACCTCGCTGTAGGACAGCAGCTGCCCACAGACGGCGCTGGCGACTGCGTGGGGGAGGGGTTTCTAGGAAACCAAGGCAGGAGAAGGGTCCATGGCTGGGGCTTCCTGGGCACCGCTACCTGGCAAGGCACTTACGCCAAGCCCTCTAACAGGAACAACAGTTAACACTTAGTGACTCCCAAGTGGCGGCGGTGCTCCGGACTCTTTACGGAAACAGACGTGAAGTCACCGAGTTCTCAAAGCAGGATATCCTCTCAAAGTGAGGATATTCACATGGGCGCACGCACAGCCCGGACACCCCCCGCCCTGCCATGCAGACCCAGGGAGCAGGGACAATCAGTCCTCCGGGCCTCCTGCATCAGCAGCGTGCTCGGCCATGGCGTCATTGCTACGAAACGAATGCAGGATTTCAACAAGAACAACTGTGTCCTCTGGAAAGAGCAGCAGGTTCAGGGACCTCAGGGAGCCCCCCTCTCCCGCCGTGGTGCCCCCAGCCACCGCCCGGAGCAAGGCTGCGCAGTCCCCACGGGAGGAGAGCACGTGATCAGGTCAGGGCTCCAAGCACACGGTAAGGTGTGTTGTGCTCACCTGGGGCATTTTGTTCTTGATGTCCATAAAGAGATGCTCATAGTTCCAGTCCCGTCTGTATACCAGAGTGGGTATTCCCTACATCGAGAGAGAAAACAGTCTCTGGAAATGGACTCCCCCGCGGAGGTTTTCTGAGCAGTAACCCCACCGCAGCCCCCCCGCAGCCAGCACGCCGCTGGGCAGAGCACGCAGCCTTGTGGCCCTGTGATGCCTGTGTCTGACCCGGAACCAGTAACATGACAAGGGACCCGGCCCTGCCTCAGTGGCCGCGCAGATGCCCCACGGAGGATGCTGTAAGCGTGCGAGCCGCTGGGCACACGGGAACACGGGGCTGTTCCGCTCGTGCACTCCCCCAAGCAGCCCTGCACGAGGCGGGCCCGCTGCTGGACGATAGCGATGGCAGAGCCAGTTAGAGCAGCCTGAGCCCAAGCAGTTCAGAGCCCCACTGCAGGCAGTGAGGGAGCACACACAGCCCCAAGTACAAGGTCTCTGACCGGACCTGGAAGGGTCAGGATCAGCCCAGGTGAAAGAACAGGGATGTGAAGGCGCGCAGTGTGCTCAGGGAGGGAGGGCGGTGTGGTGCCCGAGGTCACAGAAGTCCATGCAGTCTGCGAGAGGTGGCCAGAGACAGGCTGGGGCAAGCATGGGCTTTACCCCATGTGCACCGGGATGCCCACCGGGGTCGGGCGTCAGCAGGGAGTGACAGGAGCCACATCTGGCTCTGAAATGTGGCCTGAAGACATGAGAGGCAGGAAGCAGTGGGGCTATGTAGCAGTCACACGGGGACAGACGCTGGGGGCGGAAGTGGGGTCTGGGCAGCTACACGGGCCCGGTGCTGGGTGACAGGCGGTGTGTGGAGAGGAAAGAGAATGTGGCAGCCACCAGGGACCCTCAGGGGCAGAAGACAATGTCATTACTACAGCCGGGAATTCCGACAACGGGTCCACGGGGACCTGCAGAGACCCGGAGGCAGCTCAGGAGGGCCGATGGCCGCAGGGTACGGCCAGGAGCGGAGTCCCGGCCTCGGGGGGATGCACGGCCAGCTCACTCTGAAACTGCTGGATAAAAGTCACACCTGGGCCAGCTTTCACAGAACAGATGTGTCAACCCGATAAACAGCGCGGGGTCAGCCATACCTTCAGGGTGAGCCTGGGTCTGCCCTGCAGGAAGCGGCTGGTGACCTGGCGCTGGATCTTCTCCAGGTCGAACTCCTGCAGGGTCTCCTGGCCCTGCTCCACCTGGTACTGGCAGTTGGACAGGATCAGTGGCATCAGGTCCCGCTCGACCTCGTAACTGATGACATGCAGGTCTGTGACCTCGGAGGCATCGACGGAGTAGCTGGGGGACAGAGTCACAGCACTCAGCGTCCCGCACGCACTCACACGGCCCAGGGCTCTGGGCGACACGGAGCCAGCTCTTAGCTGATGTTCCCGTCCAAGCCAACGAGCATGCGACCTGGGTCTGTGGGCCCGAGGGCCTGACCAAGGGACGGAAGCTGCCGCCCAGCGGCCCTGGGTGAGCCCGCCGAGGAACAGCACCCAGGCCGGCAGAGCAGCGCTCCGCGCAGGTGCGCACCCACCTGCTGCTTTCGCTGGAGAACTTCTCCGCGGCATAGACCATGTCGTTGTGCAGGCTGATCAGGTAGCTGACCAAGGCGGTGGAACAGAGGCCCCGGCCGCGGCGACGAGGCAGCAGGAACTCGAAATCAGCGCGCATGTCTAAGTCTGCAGTACAGTAGTCTTCCGGCAGCTTGATTTCACCTAAGGCGACAGGGTGTTCTAAGCAGAGGCCTCCCCTGGTCACCACCGTTGCTCCCACCACGTCAAGGCTGGCGCCGGGATGCTCTGACGTCCTGACTCCCGCCTCTCCCCTGCGCTGACTGGCTTCAGATGTTCCCAACTCCTTCCCGAGTCCGTATCGACACACCCGAGACGGCTGGGGATTCAGTCTTCCCAGTAGGCCGGCAGTGCCGCGTGTCCCAGGCACCGCCACTCGGAGGGTCACAGAGGAAACATGCATGGCACACGCTCTGCGACTGCAGGGCTGAGTCGGGCTGACGGCAGGGGGCGCGGCACCTACCGTGGGTCTGAAGCGACCTCCTCAGCTTATTCCACGTCGACAGAAAGACACCGACTCTTCTGTGCAGTAGGTGCCTCAGCCCGTCTGTCAAACGGAACACTGTTGAGAACCCCGTGAAAACAGCCGCCCTGTCCGGCCCAACCAGCACCCCGCGCTCTTTGGAAAGAGCGGAACCTCACGCCTCCACGCTCGAAGCCCAGGGGCCACACTCCAGGGACTGGAGCCGCAGCAAAGCCTCTTCTGGGCTTTTGGGATTCACGGCACCCACTGCTGGGCACTAAAAGCTGGGGGCCCGGAGCACCAGAGCCCCAAGTGCACCTCTCCCAGGCTCGCTGCAGTGATCCCTTGAACCACCCAACAGGGTGGTACCGACCCCTTACTAGAACAGACCCGTACCCTCGCGGTGGCTGCTAATGAAAGATCCGATGGATTGGTACTCAGCTTCAGGAACATTCTGGAACCACTTCACTAGATCCTTCTGCAGGGCCAGAATCTCAGGCAAGAACCTCACGAGCCTCAGCTCTGCCTCCTGGAGAGGGAAGCCCAGCCCCATGTTAGTTCACCGAGAACACGTTCCTGGGCAAACAGACTCTGGGGTAGGCTCGGGGCCCGTATGGCATCTGATCTGGTCACCGTGCTGTGTTATGTGATACCGCATGAGGCTACTGAGATATGGGAGGAGGCTATCCCATCGTTCCCCAGAGCCCGCTGCCTGCGTGTCCAACATCCTGCACACCAGGGACAGTCCCTGGCCTCCTGGAGCTGACCTATCACGTGTGTTTGCTGAAAACTCATGAACGAAATCGGCCTCACGGGCCGCTGTGGGGAGCTGGGTGTGCAGAGAAGGTGCCAGGAGCAGAAAGGCTGGGGACACAGGCATCCAGGCCTGGCATCCCTCCTAGGGGTCATCTGAGGACAGGACCCAAGCATCTCCAATCAAATGGGACAGGGCGTCTCCTGGGAGACTGAGGAAACCCTTCCCATGGAAACTGCTGCCTTTCGCTGACCATCAGACACTCTGAGTCCCCACACTTCCTGCTGCTCTGCAAACGCTGGTCCGGGGGAAGGGCTCAGCACACGACTGTGGACCCAGGCTGGCACCGGTGTGTATGGTCTAACTGGCGGGACCGACTCACCGCACTGCTCCATACTGGGGACAGGGGAGATGCTGGGCTGTCTGGCGAAAGCTTTTTCATTCAACTCCTGGCACTGGGGGTCGGGGGTGAAGGTGAACACACACTGCCCAGAAGATGTGAGTCCTGCTCCTTCTTGCTGAGCGACTGGGGAGATACGGTCCTGGCCCTCACGGGCGTCACCGACCTCTGCTAACCTCGACCTGTGTGTGGTCTTCCTGTGACTTTATTCCTCAAACCGCGCCACGGTCTGATGTATACAAGCCCCCCACCCCCGTCCCCGAGGCTTCTGCTACCGGCGCTCCGTCAGAAAAGCGAAGCACTGACGTCATCAGTTAGCAGTCCCCCCGACTGAACAAGGGCTGACCCTCGAGAGCACAGGGGACAAGCGGGAGTGCAGTCACAGTGGGGCAGGCTCACCTTCTGCAGGAACTTCCAGAGGATGGGCACGGTTTCCCGGCCGTTCTTCTGCTCCACCACGTGCTGGAGGTACTCCACGGTGACCCTCCTCCTGCAGGCCCACATCTTAGAGCAGTAGACCACGCTCTTCTGGGGCAGCTGGGACAGGAAAGCCGTCGGGTCACCGTACACAATTCTGGCCACAGGGTTGGAGCTGATCCGCTCATCTCTGCTGATGAGGGTGGTCACCGTCAGCAGGGTTTTCTCCAGATGCTAGGCGAGAGATGTACAGAGCCTGGAGGTGAGACCACTCGTGCAGGCGGGGACACCCAGAGGCTTCAGCAGTGTGCCACTTAGGGAGTCTGCCCTATCAGGCCCGGCTCATGACCAGGCACTCACACCCCTTGTCTCTCACGACCACGTACAATTCCTTGTTTGCAGGCTTCGTCTCAGCAGACAGGAGACGCCAGACCTGTGCTCTACGCCCAGTCCTTCACAGACCTTTATTTCCCACTGGGCTTGCTTACTCTCCGTACTGTTCTCATCTCACACGGGAGGGACGAACCACACGTTTCTGCTGGGCATCTACATGAGGCTCTGTCTACCTCTGCTCTCATAACCTGCTGTAAAGGGGGGAGCCGAAGCTGCCTGCACTTCCTGGGCTCACAGTCACTCCCCAACCTGCCTGCTGGCTCAGGGGCACAGAGTGTGGGGACAGCAGGACGGCAGAGTGGCTGGGCAGTCAACCCCTGGGCTGGGGCTCGGCCAGAGCCGCCGACATCACCTCTGTGAGGCATGCTGGCCCAAGCGCCTCGGGGACACCCAGGATACCGGCGCACAGGCTCCCGGGCACGCTGGCCGCCTACCTCCAGCTCAGGAAGAATGAGAGCCTGCATGGCTTTCTCCCAGGCGTTTCTCTGCTCTCTGGTGGACAGCCTTGCGTCGAGCCCAAGAGGCCCTGGCAGGAAATGGGGCAGGTTACCCGAGGAACGGGAAGCACAAGAGCTCCATGACCACAGTGCCCTGTAGCCTACGTCTCCATACGGCGACCTGCAGACATGTCCGCGGGCAGCCCTGGACAGCCACGTCCTCAGGAAAAGCAGGGCCGCCCCCCCACCCAGACAGGCCAGGGGTCCAAGGAGAACAAGTCCCAGCGTATTAGCAGACACTGGTCTCTTGCTGGTTATGACTCACATGTGGCCTGTCCTGGACGACACACGTCCCTTGTGCAGGAGGGGCATTGCACACCAGGCTGGCTTTTGAGGGTACAAAGTCTCCCCAACGCACGCACAGGGAACGCCCCTCTGCACGTGACCACACAGCTGTAACAGGTGTTAACCCACTAGGGGAAGTGCACGGACGACTGTCCTTCCATGTTCTCTTGCACATACTTCTCCCTGCTTCCCTCTGTCTGACTCGGGCGTCGTGAGCAGGGGCCCGGCTGGCACCCCCCCCCCCCCCCCCCGCCGGCCCCTGTGCTCACTGCAGCCGGAGAGGGGGCGCTGCCCTGGGAGCAAGCTGCGGAGCACCAGGTGCACCACGGTGACCGTCTCGTCGGCACTCCTCCCCAGGGTCTTCGTCAGCTGCTGCAGGTCACTGTGGATGTGCTGCTGCAGGAAGTGCCTGGGGTCCTGCACCGGAGGCTTGATGATGCGCAGGAGGGCCTGTGAGGGCCACAAGGCAGCAGCCCGTGAGCGGGGAGCCGGTGCACCCACAGCGGCCCCCCGCAGGGAAGCCAGCACCGAGGCAGAGGCCTTGTCCAGAGGAGGCTTGTGCGGGCCGGGAGCACCTCTCAGGCAGGGAAGGCGGGAGGAGGCAGAGCAGCAGGGGCGACCGCAGTCTGGGAACGACTGCTTTTGACATCGTCAGCGTGACAGTCTCGGAGCCCTGTTCCTGACCGCTCGAACCACACAGCCCGTACCCGCCTCGCAAGTAACGTCTTCCTGCATCAGGATGCACGTTTGGAAGCTCATGTGCGCACAGCCTCACCCTCAACTCACTAACACTACGCTGTGAGCAAACCCCAAAAGAAAAGAATCCCCAAGCCTCAACATTTGCGATGACCGCGAATCCGCTCATAGGAGACACAGTGCGCTCTCCTCCCCAGGACTACAGCGAAGACGCAGCTAAGGGCACGGCAAGAGGCACCGCTCTGCTCCTGGGTGTGTGCAGACGAGCAGTGCGTTTAAGATGGACTCTAGGGCTGCCTGGGGGGCTCGCTTGGCTGAGTGTCTGCCTCCTGGTCTTGGCTCAGGTCATGATCTCACAGTTGGGAGAGGGAGCCCTACGTCAGGCTCTGCGCTTCAGTGGGGAGTCGGCTTGGGGTTCTCCTCTCCCTCAGCCCTTCCCCTCTGTGCCCTCTGTCTAAATAAAACGGACTTACGGAACCTGAGGGGTAGTTTCCCGACACCATCCTATGCCACAGTGGGGAAAGGAGGACATGTGAATGTTCTACCATTCTGTGGCTTCGGGAACAGTGACAGGGAAGGTGACCTAATCCACGGGAGGTGGCCAGCACTCTGTAGACAGAAGGACTCACCGTGAAAAATCTACAGTGGGTGGTTCGAAACGAATGAGCAAACCCATGGCCTGTCGGGAGCGGGCGTGCCGTACCTGGGGACTGTGGGCGGCTCCCAGGAGCAGGGCCAGGTGGGTGAGCACCCGGAGGAGCAGGAAGACCACTGGGGACAGCTCTCGGTCAGACACCATGGCCCCGCCTCCGGAGAGCGGGGCTCCCAGGACGTGGCCAGTCTGCGTTCTGTCTGTGCTGCCACTGGAGAGGACGAGAGAAGACAGAGGTGGACAGGGAGGACAGTCATTTCTCCTCAGCCCTCAGAGTCCTGGGACTTGGAGATGAGGTTCGCTGTTTTGAAGAAAATGGTGTTCCAGGACTTATTCTCCTAAGCCCAGACCTCTTGCCTCAGGGTCTGCATCCAGCCTCCCGTTCTCAGTGGGAAGTGGCCGGCCCGAGAGGCTCTATGTGCAGTCCCCGGGCCGCATGTCAGGCCAAGGTCTGCACCTGCTTCTCCCCCTGAAATCACTGTGCAGAGGGGGCAGGCGGGCTGAGGATGGCTGGAGTTGGGGACAGGTGACATCGACACTGGGACGTGTGTACATCAACCTCATTTTCCCAAACTGAAAACGGGGACTGAAGGCCTGGCAAAGAATTTCATATCACATCTAGATGGGAGGTGCGGTATGATAGATACCATCTGTTACAAGAATATGGGAGGTTCTAGAACATTCTGACGGTCTGTGGAGATAACAGGCTAGGGTACTTTAAACTGTAACAGCGCCAGGAGAGCCACAGTGTCTGATGGCCACAGGGAGGCCCCACCTGCCATGCGTGTGAATTCTGGGGTGTCTGGTAGAAGAACCGTGTCTCCATCACTTCCTGCAAACAGTGGAGGGAGTGAAGAGAGTTTACAAGTGAAACAGTGGGAGCTCAGGTAGAGAAAAGCCTAGTGTGCGGCTTTGCGGAGTTCCCTGTCCCTCTGGGTTAGGGCACTCGTGTGTGCCAAGCATCTTCCTACGGCAGCACGCCCCAGGCCCACACGGAAGACAGCTGGACAAGACATGTGAACGTGTGGTCTGCTTTACATTTAAGAGCCCAGTCGGCCAGAGACATTCACACACCTCACCGTGACGCGACCACAGGGACCTCAGCACGGAGATCCGCCGGAGCCAGGCCCAGACGCGCAGCGCTAATCAATACTGTGCTCAGCGGCAATTTACCCACTGGAACGGAGACAGCCCAAGCACCTGCGCCTTGGTCGATGAGAAAAGAAATACCCTCTACATACCTGATAACGTGGAATCCAGTCTCGGGTTTGTGATTAATCCCTCCAATCAGGGCACCGCAGTCGACACAGTGGCTCTGCTCCATGGGCTTGCCGCACTGGGACAAAGACAAACACACGTGAGCGCAGCTCTGGAGGACTTCAGCGCCCACGCCGCCCCGCAGGCCGGCCACGCGTGGCACGTGGGCTGCCTGTTCTAGCGCGGGACCGCACTGGCGACCGCAGGGGCCCCGGGACACGGGGCAGATGCTCACGCAAATACGGTGCTTTTGAGTAGACGTGGACTTTGTAGGCAGCAGAGACAACTTGGGTTTTACTCCCAAACACTTTGTAGACAAATACGTGATCGGCCGTCCTTGCTCACGCTCGCCGCTCTTCCCTGAGCCCTGACCACGGCACGGCGTCATGATCTAGCGC
>PITA01009318.1:0-63269 GCA_004023965.1 Spilogale gracilis | reverse complement strand
GACAACAAAGGTAACAATCTGATTTCCTCCTTCCACAGCCTGACTTTTCCAAATGTGGCGTGGGCTGCTGCATGCCGTGAATCACAGCCTGTAACAGACCAAAGCAGCCCCAAGCCCCAGACCTCAGGCCATCAGAGAAGAGAGTGTCTCGAGAAGAGTGTGCTTCGCTCTCCCTACTTGGTGGAGGAGGAGGTGGGCAGGCCTGAGAAACCCGCAGCGTGCACATGTCTACCGTGTTCCGTCCTCCAGGTCTCTCACTTACTTTGTTCAGTTCGGCAGCCTGCTGCTGGCCCGGCCGGAGACACGGCGAAGGGCCCTCCAGCTGGTGCGGGATGTGGACGGGAGGCACGCACAGCTCTCTCCGCCACGGCTAATCAGCCAGTCTCTGTTTGCTGCCCTGTGGTGTCCACAGCACATCTCTAACCCAGCCTACGGCCCAGTCAACCCCTTGTGTGTGTCACTGGCCCCAGGCAGCAGTGGCTGGGAAGGACGGCTAGCAGCTGTCCTGTCTCTTAGAGGGACTCTGGCAATGTCTGGACACATTTTTTTTGTCACCATTGTGACCTGTGAAGCGACTGGCCTGGGAGTCGGGACCAGGAATGCTGCTCGTGCCCTACCATAGCTCACCATGCTCAGGACACAGCCCCGCAATACGCAGGGAGGTCTGCGGGCCCTCTGCGTCATTTAGATGGTAAACAGCCCTGGAAAGAGTCTATTTTCCCTACAAGGTCACGACTCGCACTAACCTCTTCCCCCATGTCTCCCTGCCCAGATCTAGAGGAATGAACGTTTGAGCCCGGCAAACAGCACCCAAAATACCAAGACTCACCTCTCCCACAGAGCACGGGTGACCATTGGGACACACTGTTAAAAGAACAATGAGAGACATGTTGGCTGGTGAGGTTTTACCTGATGACCCGAGGTTAAGAAAGAAAGTCAAGGCCCTCATCTCCAGCCTAACTAAAATAAGACATATAGTAGGGTCCTCGGTGCCTTTGTGAAAACTCTGTGTAGCTTCATCTGACAGCAGGGAGAAACCCCGTCACAGTTTCCTGCAGGGGCTGCTCTGGGAGGCAATGTCAGCCTATCTCATACTCTCTCTTTCTCTTTAATTTCTTGTTTTTAAAGAGCATGGGTTTTAGAAAAAAGATTTCCTTATTTATTATATCGAGAGAGAGAGAGAGAGAGAGAGAGAGAGAGCCTGCAGGTGGGGGGAGGGGCAGAGGCCAAGCGAGAATCTCGGGCAGAGTCCTGCTGAGTGGGGGGCCCGATGCAGGACTAGATCCCAGGACCCTGAGATCACGACCTCAGCTGAAACCAAGAGTCGGACGCTTCACCAGCTGAGCCACCCTGGTGCCCCAGAGCGTGTTTTATGACAAGTTTTACCGTTAGTTCCAAAGGATTACTTGCTCAGGGACACCTGACTGGCTCACTTGGAGCAGTATGAGACTCTTGATCTTAGAATTGTGGGCTCCAGCCCCACACTAGGTGCAGAGATTACTAAATAAATAGAGAGGGAGAGAGAGGGAACCAGGGAAGGCCTGGCTTTGTCTGTTTAAAAATATACATAAAAATTTAAAAAAAAGAAAGACTGTTTTCTCAGGCAACAGCAAAGTTTACATCAAGTATGGCTTACATTACTTGGGCTCCTAGTTCTGTACTTCAAAAACAATTATCTTTGGGTCGAAAACAGTTGAGCCGGCCCCTGCCTGAGCGGCTGGTGTGGCTCACGGGCGAATCCTCCCCCGGGACAGGACCCGGGAAGGGCCTGGCATACGCTCTCCGCAGCCAGCAGGTGCCCTGTTCCGCAAAAGCCCCGACGGTGGGCCAGGGCAGGCGTCTGGGACCTGAAGGCACAGCAGGGGACGGCGACCCCATGTCAGAAGCAGACACTCACCGTACCAGTGGACCCCCTCCAAACCCTTCCAGTTCTGAGCTTGGGCCAGCAAGTCCTCAGGCATCGTTGGAAGATAAGCATCCTGACAAGCCAAGAAAGCAGAGAAGGCTTCAGGAAGGTGAGAGACTGGGCCGGCTGCCACTGCCCCGGGTGATGAGGTGCACTCCGGCCCCTCCCTCTCCTCCCCCTGCAAGTTCTCCCCCGGGGAAAACAGAAAGTGGGCTCTCCCCGTCACCGTGGACTCGGGCGTCAGGTGGGACGGGGGCAGAGAGAGGAGCCAGGAGACACGGTTTCAACATGTCCCCAGGGACAGGCTACCAAAGAACCCACAGCCTGGTCTTACCAGCATGTCGGCCGGGGAGAAGGCCAGATTCTGCAGGGGCTCCAAGACTTGGCTGTGTCCACACAGGAGGATGGCCGCAGCATGAACAGCCAGCTCTGCCACCGTGCCCTCGGAGCTGCTGTCCCCAGCACCCGTCCTCAGCAGGGGCAGCGTGTTGGTCACAAGGGATGTTGCAAAGTGTCTCATGGCCAGAGAAGACAGGACCTTGCTTTCCTCGATGAACTTGTTTAGAGCCTCACATTGCTGATGGGAAAAAATGTTCTAATGTTGAAAAATATACCAAAGAAGAACTCAGTGTGAAGCCGACGCCTACGCGCTCAGGTCAGGCACGTGTACGGATACATAACAAGCATGGAGGGAAATACAGTGCAAGCACCGCACCCCGGAGCGCCGGCCCCGACAGTCTCACGTTTGTGACTTTGTTTTTCACCGTAATTCTGAAAGCTCTGGGTGACACACAAGTCGCTCCTCCACATGAGGAAGTTGAGGGGCGCCTGGGAGGCTGCTGGCTGAGCGTCGGACTCTGGATTTCTGCTCAGGTCGTGATCTCAGGGTCAGGAGGTGGAGTCCTGCATGGGCTCCCCGCTCAGCGCAGTTTGCTTCTCTGCCCCTCTCTCTCCCTCTGCCCTTCCCCCCGCCCTCTAAGATAAATAAATCTTCAAAAAGAAAAATGTATGCTGAGAATCCCTATCGTAGATTAAAAAAAAATTATGGGCATAATTTGTTTGTGGCTTTTACTTCGATTCAGAAAAGTCCCTGCAGGTACGGAGACTATGGGCGGCACCCCGAACGCGGACACTCACCTCTGGCTTAGGATGGAGCTTTGCGTTGTGGAAACGGTACAGACTGGCCACCTCTCTGTAGAGGGCCAACAGTAAGTGGGCCGCCTGCCGAGGGCCAGGGTTCTTGCAGACCTGAAACAAGAAGCGGGGACCCCAATGAGGCTCGTGGCCGTTGCACACGTCTGCCTGAGGGCCAGAGTCCTGCTGCTTCAGGCCTTCAGCCGGTGGAGGCCGGCGAACCTGGCGAGACTGGGACACCCACTACTCTGCGCCTCTGAGACGGGAGGCTCATAAACCTTCTGCTGTGAAATGCGATGCGTGTTTATCAGATCGCTTAGGACACAGGTCACAGAAATCACCACCGTTCTGACCACTTCACCATTCCTTCGAACTTCTGAGCAGAAAGAGGTCATTTACGTCCTCACTTCCTGGCACTGTGCCAGGGGAAACAGGGACTCAAAGAGGAAGCAAGACCAGAACTGCTTAAAGATTAGATGCTAAAAACCTTGCCCCTTTATGGAAACAAACACCTGCGTCAGCACGGCCAGGGACCTCCTCAGTGCGGCTCTCGAGCCCGCCATTAGGGTGACCTCAGAGGAAGTGAGGCCCCAGCAGGGCCTCGAAGACAGTAATGCAGGCGAGCACTTAGGCGGGGGCTGCTGACAGCCCCAGCCTGGCAGGTCAGCAGCCCTGAGCAAACCTGCCCCCTAACTCCATCGCTAATGGCCTCCTGCTTCAGCCAGGCCACTGAGGCTGTGGACACACGATGCCCAGCACGGCGTGTGGCCCAGGGGCACCTCTTCCACTGGGCCACCTGACACAAACGAGGCTGCTTGTACAGCGGGAGGCCTGGGGCTGCCTTACCGCCAGGCCGGCCCCAGCAGACAGGGGCTTGCACTCCAGGACAACTCTGCCCACCGCATCACGGAGGGCCTTATATTCGTCCCCATGCACCAGGTATGGATCCGCCTGGCTTGGAAGATCCTCCTGCAAAGCCCAGAAACACACGGTCAGTCACGGGCGGGGTGGGGGCAGGGTAAGCAAAGAACCAACTGGAAAGGTAAGGGACCCTGGTAACCGTGAGAGGTCCAGCCCTGGGAATGACGGTCCCCTGCTGTGTCGGGAGGTACCTTCCCCTGGTCTAGAGAAGGGGTGAGCGGGTGAGAAACCGGGGGAGGAGGCAGTGCTGAGCCTGTCGCTGCGTCCTGTCTCCACGGAGAGCAGAGACCAAAGGCAAGTGACTGCTCGTATGTGGACTGTAAGCTCCCACCAGGAGTAAAAAAAAGCCAGGATTTTTGGTGCAATTGTTTTAACTCCAGGAAAGGACCAGAGGGGCCCCCAAGCCCACATTGCTATAATTCTATTATCCTCATTCTCATGCTTCCTATCTGCCTGCTAAGAGAAAGGACTTCTGCAAATTGAATTATTTTTCCTTTTTTAAAGATTTTATTTATTTGTCAGAGAAAGAGGGAACACACAAGCAGGGGGCAAAGGCACAGACAGAAGCACAGGGAGAAGCGGACCGCCCGCGGAGCAGGGAACCCACCATGGGGCTCGATCCCAGAACCCTGGGATCATGCTCTGAGCTGAAGGCAGACGCCGCACCAACTGAGCCAGCACGGACCCCAAGCTGAGTTACTTTTAAGTTGCTGAAGCAAAAGCAACAGCATCATTCTTGGGCTTTCCCCACATCGAACTGGATCAGAAGTGAAGCCTCAAAGAGGCTTTTCTGCAGAAAGGTGACAAGCCAGAAGCACACGCACACACCTGCCCCCACGGCTGCCCCCCTCCCGCGCATGCACGCGCATCACAAGCCAGCTCTGTTTAACTGCAGCAGAGACACGGGGACAGAGCAGCCACGGGGGCAGCGGTCGGGAGTCCTCACCGGCTGCACCACGGCCTCCTGCGGGAGCACCCACTGTGCCGGCTGGCCCTGGCTGCAGAGGCGCTGCACAAACTCCATCCCTCGCTGGCTGACGAGCTTCCTCACCAGGTACACGCGGTACCAGTCGTTCCTCCCCTGCCTGCAGAAGCGCTCCACCTGCTGCAGGAGGCCCTGCTCCTCCCTGGCCAGCACTGCGGAGCCTGAGAGAGGGGGAGCAAGCATCACCGAGAGGCCTGCTGCCCCCCATCTAGACACGGAGCCAGGCCAAAGGCAGGCGCCCCGGTCGCCAGGGGCTCACAGTGGACGAACCAACTGAGGAGAAAGGGGCCGGGGCACAGACTGGGGTCGCTCTGAGAACTTCCCCAACGTCTAAATCACGGGGTCTCTAAGCCTGGGGTAAAGACAGGTGCTGAAGGAGACCTGCCTGAGCCCTCCAGAAGCTCACCGAGGAGCTCGGAAGCCCTGTCGAGACACAGGCGGATCCGGGCCACCTCCTGCAGGCACTTCACGGACGCCTCGCTGGCCGGCTCAGGGCCACAGCGCCACAGGCACGTCTTGAGGAAGACCCCCTCCTCCCGCAGGTACGCCAGCTCCTCGCTGGGGGACAGAGCACTGGTCTTCTCATACAGCGAATCCTACGGAGAAAAAAACCAGAAAAAAAACGGATGTTGTTCCTTTTAGTATGTGTGTCCCCAACCGTCCCAAACCCCCACACTGTGACGGACAAGACAGAAATACTGTAAGTTTGAGGGTAACTACTGACTCACGGCAAGAGAACCTCCCTTTTCATGGGGTGGGGGCAAGAAAGAGGGGAAGAAAAAACAACATGTCCTATGGTCTAATTTCCTCACACACCTGGTAAAATTTGGGGAAGTAACCAAATAGGGAGAAGGAGAACGAAAAGCCATCATAGGCTCGCCAGCTGGAGATGAGCACAGTTAAGTTGGGGACCGAGTTTCTGTTCTCTGGCCCAGGCCCACGCATGGCAGGACACACCACCGCGGGGGGCAGAAGCAAGGCTGTGGAAACCCTGTGTGTGTGCGCACACCACAGCACATCTGCTCGTTTCACCGATGGAAGTTATCTCCTGTGGATTTTCAGACTCTTCCACTGAATCAACCAAGTGGTACAGTGAGCTTGGGGGGGGGCTGTGCCGGGGCTGCTGGGGGGGGCTGTGCCGGGGCAGCTAGGGGGGCCATGCTGGGCAGCAAGGGGGGCCGTGCCGGGGCAGCTGGGGGGCCATGCCAGGGGAGCTAGGGCGTGCTCACCTCCAGACAGCTGCTAAAGAGGATGTACAGTTCGGTTTTATCTTCAGTTACCAGGGCCTTCTCCTCCAACAGGGACAAGTAAGCCTGGATATACTCTTTTACATCTTGGAAGCTATGGAAAGAAAAAATAGGGTACCTGGTAGACTCACCACACCAAAAAAAAAAAAAAAATCTACCAACCTATCCATCTCTATCTTCCTATACATACACACACAGACCCACAGAGCTACATATACACAGTTCCTAACAACATTTTGTTAAAAATATTTTATTTACTTACTTATTTTTAAAGATTTAACTTATTCATTTAACAGAGAGAGAGAGAGAGAGAGAGAGAGAGCGCACGTGCATGCACAAGCAGGGGGAGTGAGAGAGGGAGAAGCATGCTCCCCGTCGAGCAGGGAGCCTGATGCGGGGCTCAATCCCAGTACCTCAGGATCATGACCGGAGCCAAAAGCAGATGCTCAATGGACTGAGCCACCCAGGGGCCCTACTGAAAATATTTTAGTGCAATAATGGAGGAATAAAAATTCCATATTTTAGACCATGTCTTCTCAGACTTTTTGGTTTCAGAGCTCCTTTAGAGTCTTATAAATTACTGAGGGACACCTGGGTGGCTCAGTTGGTTAAGCGACTGCCTTCGGCTCAGGTCATGATCCCGGAGACCCGGGATCGAGCCCCACATCGGGCTCCCTGCTCGGCGGGAAGCCTGCTTCTCCCTCTCTCACTCCCCATGCTTGTGTTCCCTCTCTCGCTGTGTTTCTCTCTGTCAAATAAATAAAAATCTTTAAAAAAAAATAAAAATTACTGAGAACCCCAAAAACCTTCTGTTTATGTGGGCCAAATCTATTGATATTTATGACAGAAGTTAAAGCTGAAAAAAAGGGAAAATATTTATCAACTCATTTAAAATATAAACCCTTTACATGTTAAAAACAAATAACATTTTGGGATGCCTGGGTGGCTCAGTTGGTTGGGCGACTGCCTTTGGCTCCGGTCATGATCCTGGAGACCCGGGATCGAGCCCCACATCGGGCTCCCTGCTCTGTGGGAAGCCTGCTTCTCCCTCTCTCACTCCCCTTCCTGTGTTCCCTCTCTAGCTGTGTTCTGTCAATAAATAAGTAAAATCTTAAAAAAAAAAAAAAACAAAAAACAACTTTCCAAAACCAGAATTAGTTAGGAAGGAGAGGGGCTTTGTTTTCCATCCCAGCGCATCTCTCTAATGCCTGGTTTAACAGAACTTAGCTGGACTCTCCAATCTTGCTCCTGCTTCCAGCGACAGTGAAGTAGATGAAGAAAATCTGGTCTCATACATTATGTTGTTGGGGAAAAAGTAAATACATATTTTCGTTGTATTTCCAGGTGATGGTGAATATTTTTGTTTGACACAATACCAAAACTTGAGAAATGATCATTTCTAAAGGGTAGTTGCAATGTGCAACCTGAGACCACAACAATGAACTTTTCGTATTAAATTACATTAAAATCAGATGACCTATCTTGCACTTAACTGGTTTTGTTTTTTTTTTTTTAAAGATTTTATTTATTTGACAGAGAGAAACACAGCCAGAGAGGGAACACAAGCAGGGGGAGTGAGAGAGGGAGAAGCAGGCTTCCCGCCGAGGCCCTGATGGGACTCAATCCCAGGTCTCTGGGATCATGACCTGAGCCGAAGGCAGTCGCTTAACCAACTGAGCCCCCCAGGCACCCCTTAACTGGGGTTTTTTTAAACCAGTGAGTGATTCTGTGACATCGTGCCCTGGTCATTTGGAAACACTGGTTCACTGAGCTATGCACATCTTGCAAACGCTGACATTTTTGTTCCACGACGTATTTTTAAAAACCTCACCTTCCCTAGCATCACTGTCTGTACCATCAAAAAGCCTCTAAGTATGAGGAAGCTGATAGGCTTTGTTTTCCAGAATTCCAATATTTGCTTAAAAGGCTAAATTTTATCATTAGCCACAGACATCATCAGCTGCTCCCTTTGCTTGTTTTTGAGAAAATGCCTGCCCGCCACCCAGCTCTAAGAAACTAGAGTGTTCTACAAAACGAGGCCAGCCCAGCACAGAACTCATGAATTGCAGGCAGGACTTTCCTGGAGAGAGCTGTGTACGTCAGCGTGCAGCCCTCTGTGTGCTCTTCTCATGTTGACAGAACATGAAAAAGTCACGTTCTCAGGGCAGAGGCTGAGTAAAATGAAGAGTTTTTGTGGCTTCATCAAGGACATTCTTACACGAGGCTGGCATTTGTTAATACTACACGTGCACGACGGCGGAACACGCGAGGACCGTCACGGCCTCCTAGTGCTGGGACGCCGGCAGTGTCCTTCACTGCTCCAGGAACATCAAAAAGGCACGTTCCATCCTGTAGTGTTTTATAATGGGTTTGACCCCACAGACCCCTCCAAAGGTCCACAGACCAGCACATGGGAAAGAAACACAACACTAGATCTATGCCGGCATTGCGAAGGAGTCTCCTTCGGGGTGCTGTCGACATCCCATTTAGTGCAGGAAGTAGACGGCTGCAGGCCGCGCTCGGCGGAGGGAGGTCGACCCCGAAGTGTGGCTGGCCTCCCTGCCAGTGTGGGGCACAGGCGGCTGGGGGTGTGCGAGCCTGCGGGGGGGAGCACGTGCTCCTTCTCCACAACTCTGTGGCCAGGGTAGGCCCGGCCCGGGGAGGGGCACACAAACAAAACTGCTCAAGCTCCGTGAGCGCGGAAGCAAGTCCTCAACCCAGAGAATGACAAGGCAGATTTTAAATCACGTTTCAGGTCTTAAGATTTTCTTTTTAAAATCAGTTCTGGGGGCACCTGGGTGGCTCAGTGGGTTAAGCGTGTGCCTTCGGCTCAGGTCATGATTGTGGAGTCCAGGGACAGGCCCCGCGATCGGGCTCCTTGCTCAGCGGGGAATCTTGCTTCTCCCTCTCATGCTCATGCCCTCTCTCTCACTCATTCCCTCTCTCAAATGAACAAATCTTAAAAATCAAATCAAATCAGTTCTGAGGGCACTTGGGTGGCTCCGCTCAGTGTCTGATTCTTGACTTTGGCTCAGGTCATGATCACAGGGTCATAGGATCGATCCCTGTGTCAGCTTCTGGGCTCAGGGGGAGTCGGCTTCAGATTCTCTCTCTACCTCTGCTCCTCCCCTCTTCTTTAAAATAAATACATCTTTAAAAAAAAAACAAAATGAGTTCTGTAATGTTTGGTCTCTAGATATTGAAGAATGAATCTACCCTTACGGGTACTACTCCTGTTAACATGGCCATGCTACCCTACATGTCAAGACGTGTATGGACCACTGATTACGTTTCCATTTCTCCAAGCAAAGAAACTCGAATGAATACAGATTTCACATTCAAAATGAGTAAAAATGACAGGACATCAAAGTGGCTCTTTTCAGATCTCAGGTCAACCTGACAAATAGGCCTTAAAAACCATTTTAAGGTATAATAAGATACTTCTATAATGAAATGTATTTTAAAAGCCTTTTATTGGGGTGCCTGGGTGGCTCAGTTGGTTAAGCGACTGCCTTTGGCTCAGGTCATGATCCCGGAGACCCGGGATCGAGCCCACATCGGGCTCCCTGCTCGGCGGGAAGCCTGCTTCTCCCTCTCTCACTCCCCCTGCTTGTGTTCCCTCTCTGGCTGTGTTTCTCTCTGTCAAATAAATAAAATCTTTTAAAAAAAGCCTTTTATTTGTAAATCCTTCAGGAATCCTGTTTGAATAGACTATTTCAAAAATGATGAAAGTAAAATAAAATAAAATAAAATGCAAAATAAAATGTCCATAGACAAGGCTGAAGAAGATCCAGGTTTTAAATGTAAATCTAATCTCTATTCTGAGTCTGCTTTGGGACACAAGTCAGAAACAGTTATTTCTATTGGGACTTTTTGTTTTTTGATTTGAGAAAGAGCGAGCACAAGCAAGAGCGGCAGAGGGAGAGGGAGAAGCAGGCTCCCTGAGCAAGAAGCCCACCACGGGGCTCGGTCCCAGGGTCCTGAGATCATGACCTGAGCTGAAGGCAGACACTCAACTGACTGAGCCGCCCAGGTGCCCTGTTGGAACATTTCCTGGAGCGTCTTGATTTTGGCATCACCTCAGAGAATGCCGTATCCAGTCAGAGCACAGGCTGCGTGTTCAGTGTCCTCAGGTAAAAGCCTCTCCATACAGATCAGCTCCCTAAGAATTCTCTAAAATAGCATAATTTGACAAGACCGCTGAGCACTGGCCACATAAGGGCTTCTCCGTCCATTCACAGGATCAGAGAAACTGAAACGCTGGAATGAGACACAGGCGGCACGCAGGACCAGGAGGGCAGGGGACACTGTCAGCAGCCCGCGGATCACAGGACGAGGCAGCTGTGTGAGGAGGCTCATGACTCCCGGTTCCCGCCCGCAGGTTCCCGCCCACGTCACGGCACCGCCTTCCCCTCTCTGAAATGTGCTTCCTCCCGGGAGGGGACCGCGAGCGCGTGTGCCCACGGGTGGAGATGTCCAGCACACAACCAGTACTGATAAAGAAACCGGGTGGTCCCTCCTGGAAACGCTTCCTGAGACCGTGAACTACCTATCAGTTCAGCCAAGGATGCTCAGCAGAAAGCGGCAGCCAAGAGGAAAGCAGCAGGAGGCGAGGCCTTCTAGAAGCAAACCCCACGCTAGCTGCGCTCACCTGTACTTCAATAGCAGTTTCAGGACCACCGAGCGGATGACAGGGGTCTTATCGACAACATCGTCGAATGGAGACAGGGATTTGGTGTGTTCACGGTGTCCTTAAACCAAAGGGAGAGAAGAGGCTCATGTTCCCATCAGCCATAAAGAAGTGAGTTGAGGAACTAGATTTTTAGGTCTACAGGAAGCAACTGACCTGAGAAAGCATCTTTGAAGAACTTCTTTTGTACAAAGAGCAAACCGAGCAGAACGTCGATGACCTCCTTCTCTGGTGGAGAGTTGTCTTTGAAGCACACGGTGGAGACCAGGTCTAGGAAGAAACCGTTGCACAGCTTCCGGACATAGGCGTGTTTCCTGACGGCCTCCCTTGGGGATGGTTGGAACACACACAGTCAAGAGGCTTGCCGAGCATGCTCCAGAGCCCCTGCACACACAGTGCTCAGGATTTGGACGGCATTCTGTGTCTTCCGGTAAAAAGATGCAACCGTCTCCTTACACTGACTGAGCTGGACGCCTGACTGCCTAACGGTACTCACACTTGTCTCTTTCTAGGAGCGCTTTGGTCCTTGGGACCAGCCAGCAATACCCTTTCATCCTGAACTCTGCAAAGATCCCGTGCCCTGGGCTGGCTTTGCGCTCCACCTTCAGGAGGCACTGGAAGGGAAGGGAGCCACTGTGGGAGCGGAGCTGAAGGCCGCTGGGCCCACAGAGCCTCTGCTCCTGTCCACCCCTGCTCCGAACAGCACGGCCAGAGGGGAGTTAGCTCTGCTCTCAGGTCAGTGGAGCCAAACTGGCTGTGTCCTAAAGTCCCTGGGGTCCTGCGATACAGGACTTTTTGCTTTATTTCCCTTGTGTTGTCTCCCAAATCTATGCTTGGGTGTATCTTGTGGAGGGAATACTTCCGAGACACTAGGGGTTTGTGAAGATGGCAGTCTCTTTTCGGATGATTCTCCAAAGTCATGTTTGCTAAGGTTAATACAGTTTATGTTTCTGAATACTGTACTTGCCAAAAAAAGGAAGAAAAAGAAGAGAAAGGTTGATCTACCTGTGCTCCTGGGACGTGGTAAGAGAGTAGTCTTCCGGAAAGTCTGTTACACAGAAGGGGCATCTCATCTGCCCTAGGGTGACCGAGGCCTTGATGCAGCTCAAGCAGAACACGTGGTCACAGGGCAGGCAGACCGGATCCTGGGTGTCCCCCAGGCAGACAGGGCACGGCTGAATCTCAACCCTGGAATCCATGCAGAGGCACGGGCTCTGAAACAGAGCAGCTGGCCGCGAGCAGCTAGACACCATCCGTGCGGTGCTCCCCAGCCCAGGGTTCTCTAGCCAAAGATCTCACCTGGAGAGGGTCTTGCTGGCCTGGTCCTTAAACTTACATAGAGTATGCATCACTGTGATGAAAGGCTTGTGCGTCTTGATGTCAGAGTTGTCCTGCAGATACTGATGGAGAGAGGGGCAATGACGAGGAGGCTGATTAGTCGTGAGGAAGGGCAAAGGTCAGCCAGGCAAGACCACTTTCCCCAGGGCAACACAGGGCACACCTCAGGCACCCCCCAGCTGCTGGGCCCTGGGACCACCAGGTCAGCCTGCAGGGCAAGACCTTTCTGTTTCTCGCAGTTTCTTGAACTCTGAATGCCCTTTACCACTACACTGCATCTCAGAGGGAGGACAAGCTTCGTCACGTCTGATTCTTCCCTCTTCCTCTTTTTCTCAGGTTCACATTTCCCAAACTTTATATTTTTTTATTTCTTTTGAAAAAATTTAATTATTTGAGAGAGACAGAGGGAAAGTGCAAGAGCACGGGCAGAAGGGAGGGGCAGAGGGAGAGGGAGAAGCAGACCCCCAGCCGAGCAGGGAGCCCGAAGCGGGGCTCGATCCCAGGACCCAGAGATTGTGACCCAAGCTGAAGGCAGACGCTTCACCGACGGAGCCACCCAGGTGTCCCGAGATATTTCTAACGTCAGATAGCGTGCGCGTGAGCTGGAGGAGGGGCAGAGGGAGAAGCAGACTCCACGCTGAGCAGGAAGCCTGATTCGGGTCTTGATTCTGGGACTCTGGGACCACAACCCAAGCCAAAGGCAGATACCTGACCAACTGAGCCACCCAAGCGTCCTGAAATGATGTTTTTAATACCCTGCTAAATTTGGCTTGTCAAGCAACAGCCTCCTTCACAAGGGACCAAAGGACCTGAACAGACATCTCTACAAAGAAGACGTACAAATGGGCCACAAGCACATAGGAAGAGACTTCCTATCACTACTCCTCAGGGCCATGCGAATCCAAGCCACGAGACGCCGCCGCACACCGTCAGGACAGCCACCGCCAACCAAACCACCCGGAGAAGGACAAGCGTGGGCAAGAACATGGGGCCGCCGGGACCTCGGCGCCTGCTGGCAGGGGCGCGATGCTGCAGTCCCTGTGCAAGACGGTCCCGTGATGCCTCAGAAAGCCAAGCACCAACTCTCCATATGAACAAGCAATACCACTCCCAGGAGGCCTCCGGAAGAGGAAGCACAGCCTCAGAGACTTGCAAACATGCTCCTCCCTGTCGCCAACGTGTACCGGTGGACGGACTGACGCGCTGAATGGGGTCCACTCACGCAGGGGACGTTATTTAGGCTCAGACAGGAGGACATCCTGATGCCTGCCACGTGGATGGACCTGGAGGACCCTGTGAAACCAGCCACTCACAAAAAAGACAAAGACTGGAGAATTCCACTTGTGTGGGGTCCCTAGAGTCATCAAATTAGAGAGACAGACAGGAGGATGGTGGGCACCAGGGCTGGGAGGAGGGCTGGGGAATCAGCGTGTCACGGGGACAGAGTCTCAGCTTTACGGGACAAATGAGTTCTGGAGACGGACAGTGCGATGACTGTATAAAAGTGTGAATATGCTTGATGTCACAAACCTGTGCACCTAAGCACGATTAGAAAGGCACATTTTATGTGATGTATACCTTACCACGAGGAAAAAACAGCCATAGTCTAGTGGATGGACGGTGGCTGGTAAGGGCAGGGACACTTCAGACTAGAAAGCTGGTGGCTTTCTGATCAGTGCCCAACATCTGGAAAGACTGCCCTGTGTGACCCCTTGGGAGGCAGGCCACAGGGCAAGAGAACCTACCTACATCTAACCATCCATCCATCTGCCCATCCATCGAGCCACCCTTTCTATCAGAAATAAACAGAATATTCCCCTTTCTGCAGCTTTTGCCGAAGTCCCATAGGAGGCTCGGCTGACTGCCCATGCAGGCTAACTCTATCTATGCAGAGGCTCTCAAAAGGCGGCCCCAGCAGAAGACGAGCTGAGACCCCAGGCCTTGCCCAGTGAAGACTTCCTTCCTGGCCAGACGGCAGGGGCAGCCTTACAGGCAGTGCCTCCCACTCTGGCCTCTTGTTGCGAGTGGCCTCAGGGCCGGCCTTGGAGGGGACAAGGAGAGCACAAGGCCATAAACACCAGAGCCTTCAGGTGTGAAAATGCATGAGAGACGACCAGACCTGACTGCGAAGAAACAGCCTGGGGTGACTTCACCGCCGAACGTACCTCCCCACATGCCTAGCGTGCAAAAGCCTGCGCGTGTGTGTGCGTGCTGGCGTGCAGGGACCGGTACTTCTCTTCCAGCCATCAGGAGCCGCACTGCACTGGCTGGAAAAATGGAGCCAACCCCAAGGCTCCTGGCAGGGCTGGGGTGGGCACTGGAGGGAGGCTCCAGCTGGCCTCCGTGCGGGAAGAAGGGTGCCTGGGTCCTTGTGCTGACCCACATGGCAGAGCGCCAGCTTTCTCTAGGGTCCCTTCTCCACTTTTCTACCAAAAGAACCTCCAGGCCCTACCTAGGCGTATGACCACACAGCCCGAGGTGTCCCCCTCTTCTCTGCAGCCAAGTGAGGCAGTGACTACGTTAGGACGGTGAGCTATGACCTGCAGTGGTGTGGACACACTCTGATTCGTGCTCTCAAAACGGGTCATGCTTCGTGTTCCACGGCACAGGATGGCAAGAAGAGCCTTTGAGACCACGAGGTGGAAGTTGTGCAGTGAGGACGACAAAGGGACAACTCAGAGGAGCTGGGGCATCTGGCAGAGGAGCTGTCCACTGCCCCGGACCGCTCAGGCTCACACAGTCATGTGAGAGAAGCAGGCTTACGTGTGTTCTGCCACTGACATTCCGGTCACCGAGGGGGAGACTGATCCTGGTGTCCGTGTCAGCCTCTGGGGGGTGTGCCCCCTGTACATCAGAGCCTGGACGGCCAAAGCTGATAGATGCGTCTGTGCAAGGCTCCACGGGTAACTGAGGCAGAGGCCATCTTTTGCTGAGTGGCCATCGCTGCTGAGCGCGTGGGCACAGGGCACTGTCTTGTGTGTCACTGACTTTATGAAGGGCATCAAGTAGCACAGGCCCCAGGGCTTCACATCTCGTTGGTCCCCCCAGCCCCTGCTTGGAAGCCCACAGCCCAGTGGCACTCTCGTGCAAACCTGGCCCCCTGGGAGGGCAGGTCTGAGGCCACTGGAGGCCTGGGTAGAGTCCACCCTCAGCTGTCCCAGGGTTTTCTGTCTCAGCCTGAGTCACTTGCACTCCTGCCGGGGAGCCCTGACTGGCGCTCACGGAGGTGCGCACCAGCCCACGGCGGACCTCGTGGCCAGCGTGATGAAACCCCGCTCCTCTGCACCTCCATGTACGAGAAGCGAATGCACCATCCCGCAGATAAATGTCCAGTGATGCCTCGCGGTCCTGCATCGGAAGGAGGCACATATGTGCTGCTGGCTGAGCCGGCCCAGCCCGGGCACTCACCCTGTTCAGCAGGAGGGCGTACTCAGTCACCAGTGCCTGCAGCTCGGGAACCTGGCTCTCGACCCCCAGAAGCACATGTTCCACAAAAAGGGCCACAGGGAAAATGCGGTTCCAGTGGGTTCTGTAAGAGAGGGCTGTCACTCCCTGAGCTTGGACCACAGCGTCTGAGACGCCAGGAGGAGGGGTGGAGTGGGACCCAAGGAAGGGGTGCGATGGAGGCAGACGGAAGACTCAGAGCGGAACACTTTGCTGCATGTTCCCGACCCCCCCCACCTCCCAGCCACCACGTGTCCCCTCCGTCAGACCTGCAGAGCAGAGGGGACCCGAGTGCCACAGCCTACCCGCATCCTGTGCCATGTGACGAACTGCCCTGCTGGGAGCCTAACTGCTCGTCCCCTCTCCTCTGCCTGCTGGTCCCCGCTGTCCTGTCTGGAACCCCTTCCCACTGCTCCCTTCTGCCAGCATTTCTCCCATGGGACCCCAAGCATCTGCTCCCCTTTCTGTCCCACCTGCACCTCCGGCATCAGCATGATGCTGGCACTGAAGGAGGCTCAGCAGATTGATGTGATGTGAGTAAGGAGAGGACCCTTTCCTGTGGCAAGAGAACCCCACGTGCCTGGGACCCAGCCGGCCACAGGCAAGCATGTGGGGAAGGAATGCGTGGGGGCCGGGCTGCCGGTCTCACCTGACTTCCCTGATGGCGTCTCTGGCCACCCTCCCGCAGCTCTGCAGGTACCCGTCAGAGCCCAGGAGCTCCAGCGGCATGGACAGATTCTTCACCATCTGCAGCCAGGCCTGGGGGCTGGGCTTCAGGATGTCCCTCGTCAGCACCTCCGTGCAGGCCACTGCTGCCAGTGCATCCAGAGTCTGGGGGGACAGAGAACACGCCCCTGACGCAGCAGCACCCCCACTCCTTGTCACTGCTTTAAGTGCTAAGTCGAGAAGTCCAGGCTGTGACCCCAACGTGTCCTCGTGCTCCAGGCTTGGAGCCTCAACTTTTCTCATCCTGGGACCCAGGAGGCATGAGTCAGATGTGTCCCTCACACCTCTGCCCCACCCGGGCACGCCATGCAGAACACGGCTCCCGGCGGCCCTGGAAGCACAGCCCACCTGAGTCAGGAAGGCCAAGCCTGGACCCTGAGCACACTCTCCCCACGAGAGGCGTACCAGCTCATGTGCGTCCAATCTGACGTTCCATGTTATATCGTGAAACAGCACTTGTAGAATCTGGGGGTAGATAGTCAAGATTCTGCACAGGTTCTGCAGCCGGCCCCGGAAGTGCTGGTAAGCGAGGTGCACCCACGGTAAGGAGACCTCTCCCTCTGGCCTCTGTGCTCGCACTTGGCTGACGCAGGACCCCAGGGCCTCCTGCAAAACCTGGGATGAGAAACAAGCTTTTGGTGTACACTTGTAAAATACAAAGAAAAAGATACGTTTTCACAGTGGAGAACTGGAACTCAGAAATGACAGAGGAGCACAGTAAAAAACACACACACTGTTACTGTCCCCGGGCACTTTTTGGTGTCACCCCTTCCCAGCATCTTATATACGTGTCCTGCCCCCATTTCATTCTCAAATCACAACCACGGTGCAGTCCTGACTTTTCCGCACTTAATATATGAACGCTTTTGTCTTTAAACACACTTGAAGAACACCATTGTTAATGTGTGCGCTGTTACAGCAACCAAATGGCTGTAATTTAACTTGCCTAACCTTTTATGATGGACAGTTAAATTGTTTCTACTCTTTCATTTTAAGGAGGAGGGCCTGGGTGGCTCGGTTGTTAAGTGTCTGCCTTCAGCTCAGGTCATGACCTAAGGTGCCTGGGATTGAGCCCCAGGCTCCCTGCTCGCCGGAAAGTCGGCTTCTCCCCTCTCTTACTCCCCCTGCTTATGCTCCCTCTCTCAGTCTCTTTCTATGTCAAATAAACAAATAAAATCTTAAAAAAAAAAAAAAGAAAGAAAAAGAAAGATACAAAGCTGGGAAAAAACATTCCTATGGATAAAAGGTGTGCCCTCGTCTGTTAACGCTCTCAGGACAAAAAGCAGGCTTTTCCAGAAGCTCCACTGGTTCTCGGGACCATCGGCAGCAAACAGCATCTGGCCTTGTCACAAATGAGTTCTGCCACGTGGGCAGGTGAAAGCAGCATCGAAAAACTACTCATGTTCTGCTGACTTACCAGTGAGGCTGGCCGTTTTTCTAATGTTTCCAGATTTCTACATAATTATTCTGTTAATTCTGGGTTTATATAACTTCCACTTAAAAAAAATTTTTTTTAAATTATTTATTTGACAGAGAGAGACATAGCTAGAGAGGGGACACAAGCAGAGGGAGTGAGAGAGGGAGAAAGAAGCAGGCTTCCCGCCGAGCAGGGAGCCTGATGTGGGGCTTGACCCTGGGACTCCGGGATCATGACCTGAGCTGCAGGCAGATGCTTAATGACTGAACCACCCAGGTGCCCTTTCGCCTAATTTCTTCAAGAGAAACTGCACAGTTAAAAAGAAGGTGTTACAGGGAAACTGGAGGTCTTCTTCACGTCAATGAAAACCCGTGGTCCGGGGCCCCAGGTGGGGGCAGGGTCAAGTACACTCAGCAACGGAAGGATGGCTCCCCCCTGTGTGACACCAGCGTCACCCTACCCCAGGCCCAGCCCTTACCTTCAGTTCTTCCCAAGTGGACACTTTGAGCGTCAAGAGGAGGAAGTCCTTCATGTAGCAAAGAAACAGTTCTTGCTGGTGTTCTACACTGAGCTGAGCAAGAAACCTGCCCAGAGGGGTCTGCTGAAAGATTTCCACTAACTTCTTCGACATTCCTGCGGAGGAGAGCAAAGAGGGGCGTGGAGGGAGAGTGTGAGGCGTGACTCTTGCCCTGTGTCTCCCGGGGAGGGCAGCTCTGCAAACAGCAACAGCGGATGAGGCTCTGCTGACCGGCGGCTCTCGGCAGAGGGGAGCAAGCTGCAGGATTTAATAGTCCTTTCTGGACGGTTTAGAGGTTTTTCCAGTGGAGTGGCAGAAACGAGGGAAGAGCAGAGGTCAGATCTGTCACAGGCAGCCAGCTGGCCCCAAGCGGATAAAACGACCTGAGGCAGACCAGGCTCTATGGCCGCCACCAGCAGGTGCTTCAGGAACCCCGGGATCCGAGTGGGCCAGGAATGAGCGCGCTGCTCTTCAGGGGCTGGCGTCACAGGCTGCTCCAACCAGGGAGTTCTCCTCTAGTGCGTGAGTGCTGGCCTCTAAGTCACAGGCTATCGCCGGCAAGCGGGGCCAGTGAGGGCACAGCCTCAGCAAAGGGAAATACTCTCTCCTCAGGACAGAAGCTGCTTCAGTTTGTTCACAGAAAGTGGCAGAATGCGTACCCAGAAAAGTAACCTGGTCAAGTATTTTGGCCTTTTTTTTTTTTTTTGCTATTTTCTAAAAAATTTTATTTATTTGTCAAAGGAAGAGAGAGAGCACAGCATGCACAAGCAGGGAGAATGGAAGGCAGAGGGAGATGCACGCTCCCCACTAAGCAGGGAGTCCAACCCGGGACTCAATCATGACCTGAGCCTAAGGCAGACACTTAGACCGAGCCACCCAGGTGTCCCAAACTATTCTCTTTTTTTTGGAAAAGATTTTATTTATTTGACAAAGAGAAACACAGCCAGAGAGGGAACACAAGCAGGGGGAGAGAGAGGGAGAAGCAGGCTTCCCGTCAAGCAGGCAGCCCAATGTGGGACTCGATCCCGGGTCTCCAGCATCATGACCTGAGCTGAAGGCAGTCGCCCAACTAACTGAGCCACCCAGGCGCCCCCAAACTATTCTTTTTTTAAAGATTTTTATTTACATATCTGAGAGACAGAGAGAATAAGCAGTGGGGAGGGGCGGGGGGGGGACAGACAGAGAAAGAAGCAGACTCCCCAGTGAGTAGGGAGTCTGATGCAGAACTCGATCCCAGGACCCTGATATCATGACCTAAGCTAACAGCAGACGCCTAACCAACTGAGCCACCCAGGTTCCCCCTGACCTGTTTTTTTTCAAAGGTAATACCACAAGTAACTTTGAAAAGACTATTTCACGTAGGAAAGAGGACTTCTGCAAAAGCATGCACTATCCGTGGATTTCCTGGGACGCTTATGGCCAAGCTGCTTGGCCTGGGATGGCACAGCAAGGAACCTCGTGGTTCAGGACACCACCCGCTCAGTCTGGAGGAAGCTAGTCCACGCTGGTCGCTGACATTGCTGGGAAAGGCTCACCTAGGGGCATCTCCTGAGCGCCGGTGCCCTAGCTGTCCAGAACCCTCCAAATGGGAAGGACGAGTTAGCACACGTCCTGTTCCACCACATCCCTGGGCTCACCTTCAGCTCCAGTGATGTACTGAGCCTGGACCCACAGCTCCTCCAGATAGTCTTTGATTCTCCAGCTAAAGGGGACATCACCGGACACACCCTTGGGAAGGCTCATGTCGTTCTGCACGGTGATGTAGGGCACCTCACTTTTAGATCTGTAGTCAGGCAGAGGAGGACAAAGGGCGGTGAGAGGTTGCTCTAGGCGGGACACCCACACTGACACCAGTTCCTCTCCGTGCTCAACGACAGGGCTGCCTGAAAGGCTCCAGAGGCAGCCTGCTGGCCCATTTCACTGCTCAGGCCTTGTGTTACACAAAGGAATCCAGGACATCCATAGATCACCTCTGTCTCACAAACAGAAACAAACCAAGGCTGGGGAGGGTCAAGCAGGCTGCCCAACATCTTGGCCAGAACTAGTTCTTGGGGTGCCTGGACCTATCCTCGCCCTCCACCTCCATATACAGAACAGGACTTGTCCAAAGCAACCCTTTCCCTCAAGGTCAACAGCGTCTTGTCTTCTAAGTGCTTGCACTGGAGATCCAGAATGCTCTTACTTGTCTGCTCTTTATTCACCCACCCTCCAGAACTGAAGCCTCTGAAAGCCACAAGGAAGCTCTTGGGAGGCCCGGTGAGAGTGAGCTACGCAAGAGCAGGCCCAGGGTGGGCCGTGCAGGTTGTGCACAGAGCAAGGGACAGGTAGAGCCATGCCCGTCAAACCGCTCTGCAAAGCACAGCCTCACCGGTGTAGACAAAGCTGAAGCTGCAATTCTATCTGTGGTGGGTGCTTTGGAAGCAAGGAAATTAGGGAGGGGATGAAGCCAGGATTTCTCAGAACTCTCCAGAACTCCCATTTGTTACTGCGACACCAACATGTCCTCGGGCTGCAATAAGGATGCAGCATTTACAATAAATGTGACTCAGGAGTGTCCTGGAGCCTATCACTCTCGATCCCACACTACACGTAGAGAGCACGTAAAAATAAAATCTTAAAAAACAAACAAAGAAATAAATGTGATTCCAAAATTGAAACCTACGTTTCATCAATTACTTGGAAGAACACATAAAGACTTCTGCTGCATTGCAATTTTTTTTCCCTTTCCACAAAAAGAAACTCTCCTCTTTACCTCATATCGTTCGTCACAAGAGGAATGTTCAGAAGCTTCATGTCCCGGAAAATAAACATCCAAAGATCTCTTGTCCACAATGGAGAGTCTGGCCTGGTCAGTAGCTCGAGATTGCTGTCTCTGTCTAGGACAGAGACCATGCTCGCCAGGAGAGGGGTCACCACACCCTGGACCCGCTTCCAGAGGGTCTGCCTGCAGCACAGGGGAGAGATCTCACTGCAGCTCGAGGAGCACTCATGCTGCAGGAGTGCTGCCCCCTCCTGACATTTGGCTCCTTCTGGGCTAGAGTAAGGCGTCTGGTCTACTGATTCCACATTACGGCGAATGGCAGTAAATGCGAACTGTCATTGTTTTTAAGTAGTCGAAGAAAAACTCACAGATAGAAACGTCTAGGATTGGAGGCAGGACTGGAACAGACCTTAAAACTCTACATGGAATAAATGGTCATCGGTTCCCTGTGAAGGTCAAGTAGCATTTGTTGAATCCTGTCATACAGCTAATTTCTCAAAGCAAGTCATGCAAGCTCTACAAAGAAAAGAGGGACCACATGCATTTGGAAAAAAATAACTGTTCTCTAAAAAAAAAAAAAACAAAAAAACCCCCCAAAACCCAGTTGTGGCAAGAATATAATAAAGCATGAGGCAAAATCAATGTGTTGCAGGTCAAGTGAAACAGGAAAGTAGCTGTTTCTCTAGAAGGCAGCTCTTGCCGATGGTTGTGTACGCCGTGTCTTAGTGTTTGTATGAGCAGAGGGACGTTTCACTGCTTCTGTGAACTAAGCTGGCCTTCGCGGCTGTCACGGCGTTTATATACAATCATAAATGCTGTAGCGCGGGGTAAGACACCTACTACCACCTAGTTCACTTCACGGAGACCAATTCAGGCTCCAGTCTGAAAAGGAGAGAGATGATTTCCTTCTTGAAGTGTGTGGTGTGCAGGGGCGCAGTGAGAATTCACAAGCATCTACTGAGGAAACAAAGCATGCCAACGATCAAAGAGCACTTGACTGAAGGAGGAAGTGCCCACGTTGGGAAAGTGGAGAAGGCTGCAGGGTGACAGCTAGAAGGTGGCTGTAGGGCACCCAGGAAGGAGTCCTGGGACAAGCATGCAGACCTCAGACATGAGGAACAACCAGGACTTTCACACCGTGGATTTCAATCCCGAGAGGGCGAGTGGCGTAGGTCCACATACGTGGACGGTGCACAGAGACGATGTAGAGATGGAGAGAGTGGCTAGCAGGCCCGGAGCCTGACAAGTGACGCCCCACGAAGGTGTGTTTAGAGGGCACCGGCGCCTGCTAAGGACTGGGCCAGCCCCAACGCCACAGCCAAAGGCAGAGCGGTCAGAAGAGGGGCCCGGTGAGCCCCGCTTGGAACACCTGGCAAGTGTGGGAAGTCCAGTGGCTGGAGAGACACCCAAAATGCAGATCTTAAGAAGTATTAATGTGAAATTAAGTATTTAGTACTATCTATAAGGAGTGACAAAAAGAAATGATCTAGATTCACATCTGGTCTTTAAAATTCCTCACTCAGAAAGTGTAAGTAGGAAGGACACTAAGGGTAACTACAGAAGAAAACGGAAGCAGAAATCTGCCCACAGCAGCAAAGCCAACACAGACACATTCACACCTCCCACTCTGGGGCTCCCGCAGCTCCCTCCTCCCGTCACACAAAGGCGGTGTCACCGAGCCGCGTGGATCAAGGGTGGGAAGACCGGACAGGAGGGGCTTCAGATGAGTTGAACGTTCTCTCGGAAGTGAGGAGACCAGGGGTAGCATGACTGTCACAAGCCTACAAGGACTCTGAAGATGGCGGGGGGGGGGGGCGCGGACACCTTCCTTGGGAGACCCACAGCATCCTGCCTCCCTCCACAATACACGTTGCCTCACTTAGTCCTGAAAAAACGGTCAAGACTTTACAGAAAGAGGACCATGGCTGATGAATGAACACCTCCAGGTCCGGTGTCTGTGGGTTTCATGTAACTTCAACCAAACCTCAGGCCTGGGACAATCATTTTCCTTCCCTCCCTGCCTATTAGCACCTCCACAATCTAGAACAGCAGCCATGTCCCTGGGATGAACACGCTGGCCAATGTTTACATCCCGCAAGAACAGGAGTTGCTTCTCTGCCGCTGTCAGGATGAAGGTAAGCACGCAGACAGGTAGAGAAGAGTCGAACACACCCCACGTGCCCACCACCCAGACCACCCAGCACCTCTCAGAGCAAACACGACTGCTCGGAACCGCTCACAGCGTTAGAAGCGGTGGCCGAGGCATCCACGGCTGGGGCACTCCCGCCCAGCCTCCGTATCACGGCCCCCTGGCACCTTCGTCCTGGTACCTGAATGTGCCTGCCTCCTGGAGGGCGTCCTGATTCGAGGCTTCCCTGGACACCCAGTCCTTCACGTTGAAGAAGGAGTTCTCTTCCTGCTTCTCGAGGAGGGCATAGAGGCGTGCCTTGCACACTGACAGGAAAGCGGCTGCAAAAGAGCAGAGGGGCCATGTCCTGGGCATGTCACCGGGACACTCCCGAGGGGCAGCCCGCCTGTGTGTGGTCCCGGGACCTTGTACCTTTCTCTGGGTCGTCCTCATTCAAGAGGCAGAGAAGAATCTCCACTCTCCGCATGCCGCGTGGGCGGCCCTCCTCGGGGTCCCTGAGCATGCCCACGGCGCCCTGGATGCAGCTCTGTAGCAGGCTGGTGGTGTCCATGATCTGCACGGGGGTGGTGGGCAGTAAGGCCTCCCGGGCCCGCCCCTCCCCAGCCCTCTGAGGGCCACTGCCGGCGGGCTCTGCCGTGGGGAACCCTGCCCTGCTCGTGGGCCTTGACGCCAAGGGTGAGCAGGAGGAGGCCGCCTGCGGGGTAGCCTGGCCTCCCGGGAAGCCCCAGAATGAGAAAGAGCCAGAACTCACATCACTCCCGCCTCGCTTAGCACATCCGCTGCCCGATGTCTCAGAGCCTTCTGTTCCCAAGCCCACCTCTGCTGCCTCCCCTGACCCTGCAGCCTGGGTTTCCTCTGCCTCCTCCTGGCCGTCTCCAGCCCCGTGTCTTGTCTCTGCTGCAACAGAAGCATGGGCAAGCCGCTGGGGATGGGAGTGGCAGGTGGGCTCTCTGCGAAAGTCTCCTGGCCCCACACTCCCACTGGAGGCCCCAAAGCAGAGGCTACAGATCACGTAGGCTGGTCTCTAACTGGCCCCATCTGTGCGGTCCACCAGCAGCAACCCTCCCCTTCCCATCCAGACTGCACAGCTGACATGTGGCCCTGGCGACCGGAGCGTGACACATGGCAGAGACGACCGCCCCACTACAGAGCCTGCTGCGTTCATGAAGACCCGCGTTGCCACGTGGGACTCCTGACCAGCCTGGCTCTGGGAAGGAGCAGGTGTTGCCCATGGACTTGAACCCCGCTGGGGCAGTTTCAATGGGGACGAGGGCACGGCCTGGCCCTCGCAGGACAGCAGTGTGCTTCCCTGCACCTCCGCACCCCGGCCATTGCTCCCACCATCCTACCTGCATCCCCAAAGGCTTTCTCCCGACTTACACTCAGGGTTCTCTTCCGGCTTAAAGAGCTGGCTGATGGCCACATCTTGCAGCTCAGTCACATCTGAAACCATGACTGTGGACTTCCGGAGATCATCAATGTGCACAGACTGCCACAGCCCTGGGGGGAAAAGCCACCTAGAGTCTCTCCATGCCTACCCGCTGTCCTCTTGTCAGCCACAAGCAGGGACACACCACGTGTCCGATGTTCCAATACACTGCTGCTTGACGATCTGTGCCTGACGCCCAAAGCCTGGAATCCACACAGGAGCCACCCGGCCCTGCACCAGGGCCGATGGCCGAACGTGAACGTTGGCCACACGAACAAAGAGAACTGCCTTTTGTAAAGGATATCTGAAGGTTTTTGAGTATTTTTACATTTCATATTATACTTGCTGTGTCACAGGTAGTAAAGAGTACGGGCAACGGGCAAGACTTGCCTCTTATTCCCTAAACTGTTACTTGTCAATTTCTTGAGTACCAATTTTCTTTACGTATTCATTGGTTTAATTCTCAGAAGAAAAAAGGAGAGAGAGGTTTAAGGTAGCATTTCCCTCCCTCCAGAAGCAGGCGTAAAGTGGGGGTGCTTCTGGCACCTCCTCTGGGCTGTCCATGTTATAGAAGGTAAGGACCCAGAGAGGCTAAGGAAGTGCCTATCCACTGGTCTATGCAGGGGATGCTGGAGGCTGGGGCAGTCCAGACACAAGCGTTTCCCGCTGTGGTAAGCACCGGTAAGAAATCTCATTGGATCCAAAACGAGGTATTGCTGAGACTACAATCGATATCCTAATTCCAGACTTGGGCACCACGGGGCCGAATCAGAAAGAAATGGAGTCATGATCTAAAGAAGCTTTTTCACTAACATTTTCATCCTACCTCCATGGAATCCCACGTAAGATGCTCCACTCTCCACCCGGGACAGCTTTGTGATAAAATATACTAAGATGCGATCCTTACTGCCTTGTATCTTGTTGATTTCATTTATGGCAGAATACCTATTTTAAAACAAACACAAACCAACTCAAAACAAAACAAAAAACAAGCAAATAAAACCAAAGTCGTAAAGCAGCTAAAGGGGGTCCTATGTGTGGTCACATTCAATCTTGTGTCTTTTAGCGTTAGATAAAAAAATTTTTAAAGATTTTATTTATTTGACAGAGAGAGAAATCACAAGTAGGCAGAGAGGCAGGCAGAGAGAGAGGGGGAAGCAGGCTCCCTGCCGAGCAGAGAGCGGACGCCGGCCTTGATCCCAGGACCCTGAGATCATGACCTGAGCCGAAGGCAGAGGCTTTAACCCACTGAGCCACCCAGGCGCCCAGATAAATTTTTTTTTAAGATTTTATTTCCTTATTTGACTGAGAGACTGAGCATAAGCACGGGGAGCAGCAGCAGGAGAGGGAAAGCAGGCTCCCTGCTCAGCAGAACTGGATACAGAACTTGAACCCCAGGACCCTGAGATCCTGACCTGAGCAGAAGGCAGACACTTCTCCGACTGAGCCCCCCAGGCGCCCTAGATAAATTTTATACCCTCATGCTCATTGTCTCCTCTCCTGAGAGAAGGGCAAGCTCTGCCCCGGCAGGAATGTTTTCTTCCCTACTCCTGTGCCCTCTGCTTTGAAGTGCCACTTCCTTACTGACCAGGAGCCCTGCCCTGCAACCCTTGATGGGCCTGCTCTGAGGCTGCCCGGGCTTTCTATCCTGAGAAGCAGGATTCTGTGAACCCACAACCATGCTATGAAATACAGCTTCCAATGCCTTCAACGGCACAGAAATCACCTTTCCCCTAACTCAGGTAGTAAGAGAACAGTCAATTCCAAAAGTACTAATCCCATAAAAATGACCAGTAAGTACAAATGAAAGCTTTAACATACTGACTGCTTTTGAACTTGCAATACATTCAAATTGTGTGACTTAACATTAATAACTACCACGACGTCTGCAGACACGCTCCGATGAGACTCTTTTATATCCTACTAATCATCTATTACTTACACCTCTTGGCATTTTACCATTTTTGCCTTGTCTTAGTCTCTTCTCTAGCCCATATCTGCGGGGAATGAAATGAGTCCTTTTATTTTTATTTCTTTGTGCATTCTAATACTACACTGTTTTCAGCAAACAGACTTTTTAGGAACTCCTGAATAAAAGTCGGGCTTTGTGGGTAATTCCTGAGAAAAAGAACAAAGACATACTTAGCTGAAGCGATGAGCTGAGCACTGCGGACCCCATCTTCAAAATCTGTCTGAATAATAAGGATTTTGCATCTGGCTCCATCAGTTAAGCAGCTTCTGAAAGAAAAAAGAAATTGTCCTGAGCAATGCGTGACAAAATTCCCAGAGTGATGGGAAACATGAAGGGGGCATTTATTGGTGGGGAGTCGCTCAGGCGGGGCTGTCCTCTGTGTGAGTAGGCAAGCCAGAGGAGAGCACGTCAACCCCAGGAGATGCTTCCCTAACAAGATGCCTATGCGGAAGGCAGGAGAGACAAAGGGACATGGAGAACGGGACACCGTCCTTCTCCGTCACATGTCCTCGGTGTTCACTAGCCAGTGGGGACAGCACCAGTGGTCCCGGCAGTCATGCATGTGAGGCACAGAGCAGTCTGCGCCCGGGAGAGGGGTGGGGAGGAATGGGAGAGCCTCACTGGACTTCTCTGAGGAATGAGCTCTCAGTATCAAACTGCTGCAGAGATAGGATCACGGGCCGCAGAGCTCCGTCCGCTACTTCTGATTCCAAAATTTCACAGTCGTGGCTGGTGAGCAGTCTGGAGAAAGTGGTGATCTGCAAAGTCAGGAAATGCCAATTATTCGCTAGAATTCATGAAAGGTTGCAGGTTTGCTGGGTTTGGAAATATGAAGATAATTGATCAGATATCTTCTACAGACTCAGCATGTGATGTGCAGTAGGTATACAGATTTAAAAGAATCCAAACCCGGAAGAATTTTAAAAAATGAGGCACTAGTGAGGCAAACAGAACCTACAGGATCAAAAGGTATCAGAGAGAAGACCCATCCTGTCCTCCAGGTGCCTTCAAATCTCCATGGCCTCCAGTGTCTCTTCCTGTTTGGCCCCTCCTAGAAATTCTGATGATCCCTTAGGGCTCAACACAAATGCCATTCCTCCGTCCTAGTCTTCTGCATACTTCTGGATGGGGTTCGGTGGGCTAGTGCCCTTTGCCCCCCAGGTATGACCAATTCTCCTGTAACACTGGATCACAGCCCCCACAGGGCAAACCAGACCCTCCTTACCGGGTGCAGCTATCACAGCTCCTGATCCCCTAACTCCAGGCTGGCCCTGCCCCTGAGCTTCCGACTCCCACGCCCAACTGCACGGCAGGTGTCTGCCTGGAGGCCACGGGGCATCAAAGTCTGTCCCAAATGGAATTCACCACCAGTATTTGTCGCTCATTCCTGCCTTATAATTAACCGAATAGCCACTCATTCAAGGAAGACTCCAGGAGATCATCCCTAGGCCCCTCTGTGTTCCAAAGCCCCTAGATGGGGTCAGTCCCACCCTATTTCTCAGCTCCACCTACCCACCCCTCTACTTTGAACTGGTTCGGCAGCCTCCCTGCCTATCCTTCCTGTGATAGTCTTTCATCAGGCCTTCTCCTCCCTCTCCCAGGCAACGGGGCACATCTCTCTCTCCCTCGCCTCTCGAGAGCAGACCCAGCTCAACACCATTGATAAAAGCCTCCATGAAGTCTCTGCGGTGGCATCTCGTGCCCATCTCTTGGCCCTTGCACCGTTGAGTTTCACACTGCAGACTGGCCAGTTCCTAGTTCCCACACAGACGGCACCGTTTCCCACCTCGACACCTTTGCTCAAGTAGGGACCTCTGCCCGTAACGCCTCCCCAGCCACATTTCACAGGTGGCTTGAGGGTCCTCTGACCTCATGCCCTGACTGCACTGCTCCTTTCTGCCCTACGGACAGCCCTGTTGTATGACGCCAATGGCACCCGTTCGCGAGTCTTGCACTGTATGCTGACCAAGGCCAAGGACGGTGCCGATGCACAGTACTCAGATGCGGCACTTCATTTGCTGAAGTGGACACGGGACACAATGTCAGAGTCGGCACAGAGCTCTGCACAGAAGCAGGCACTCCAAACGTGCTTTGGTTGAATTTTTGTGAGTGTCTGGGTTCCCTCGCACTCAACGGTGAGAAACTAAGTCCAAACACATCGATTTATGAATCCCGAACACTAACTTGAAAACAATCCTGAGTTCTTCTAACTAGGGATGCGAGGCCTCTGAAAGAAAACAGAGGTAAAATGACAATCACCTCCGTGAAGACGACACGGTGCTCCGGGCTGGCCGTGCGAAGCTGGGCCTGAAGGAAGTCTGCGAAGGAGTTGTGCTGCTGCCGGTGGCAGTACTCTTGAGCCAGGGACTGTGCCGCGGCCAGGCTCAGGGAGGTGGCACCCAGCCGGACCACAGCATCCGGCGTGGCGCAGCCCAGCAGTACCAGCTTGGCCTCCTCAGACACCCTGTGATACAGCTCGTCGGTGGGGACGCTGGGGCTCAGCCGCTCGGTGGCCTGGAGCACCACAGAGGCGCACGCGTCCGGGTGGTAGCCGACGAAGACTTCAGAGGCGCTGTATTTGTGTCTGGCTACAAACTCCTCGGCTCGCACATCTGCAAATCTCTCCACCCAGCTCTTGAGCTCCTTCACGATATTCTTCTGCCACTTCTCCAAAACGGTGTTGATATCCAGATAGTGTTTTTCCAGCCGGTTGATGAGCGGAATGGGAAAACGTTTGTAGACAACGTCTTTCTCTTCAATGACTATCAAGCGGAAGTGTGGGTGAACCCGACATTTGACCCGGTGGGTCCCCAGACCCAGGTCCACATACTTCTGGCCTCCGAGGTAAACGTAGTACTGATTGAGCCCATCGTAGAGGCTCTCGTACAGGCTCTGCAGGTTGAGCAGCACCACCATCTTGCCAGTTTCCATGCAGATCTTCACTCGGTTGATATTTCTGCAGACCTGCGTGTACTCTTGGTCCCTGGGAAAGCTGGAACCAAAAATGATCTCTGGCTGCTGGTCCTCCCTGAAGAACGTCTGCTGTAGGACCTGCAGGGCCGCGTAGTTTCTGGTCAGCACAAGCAGGTAGCGGGCCTCAGAGTCGTCCAGCTCCTTGCCCGACACCTTCTGAAGGTCACCGTACATGTTCTGCTGGATCAGCTGCATGGTGCTGACTTCTTCTGAGCACTTCGCCTCAGGTAGGTTGTCTGTAAAAATGTCCAGAGCATGGATGTCATCTTTGCCACTGAAGTTCCGAAGGACAGCCTGCGCAATATCTCGTGGGGAGGGCTCTTTATTAGAAGCCTTTGCCTTGGCGAAGACCATTTTGATGAGGCTATAGTAGTCACGGAGCCCAAAGAATTCTTTGTCTTGCTTCTGACACACTGTCTCATAGGCTTTGGCAAAGGGTGCGAAGTACCCCTGGACTCTTTGTTGAACCAGGGGCTCTGAGGAGCAAATCCCCTTAGCGCTCTCGATAAGCTCTTTCTTGTTGGGACTGCCACGTGACACAAAAATACCCCGGTTCATCTTGGCAGGGTCCAGGGCCCAATTGGAAATGCCGATGAAGCCAACCTTTTTGTGGGGGGCAGGATCGTCTTCAATGCACCCATATTCCAACAGCGGGTGTAGAGCCTTCAGGGGCATCTTAGGCGAGTCTTCCGCCAGCCCAACCTCATCCAGCACCACCACGGAGACGTATTGCTGTAGGTCCTTCCCCTGCTGGAAACGGGCACACTGCCTGAAGGTGCTTATGATGCCTTGGGGGGTAGAGTGTGGGCTGCACTGGAATGACACCAGATGGACCTGCTTCAGGCTCCGGAAGAGGTCCGAGTGAGCTGCCGGGCCTTGCATGGCATCTGCCACAATGGTCTTGGCAAGAGATTTGGAGCTGCCGGGTTTCCCCACCAGGAAGAGGGGAATCTTCAGCTCAATGCAGATGACCATCATGAAGACATTCTCCTTCAAAGCTGAGTTCTTAGCAATGGTTTTCCTTAAAGATACACCACTTAGAAAAAGACCCTGTGTCTGCGTTATCTCCTCCAGAACGACCTTGCTGTCATTATATGGTTCTGGAAAGAGTCTGCAAATGGCTCCCCAGTAGGAGACCCTGTGTTCTAAAGAGGCATGATAGCACACCCCGAGGGCCAGCACCAGGGACCAGAGCAAAGGATCTCGCTGCAAGTTATTTTTGCTGACATGGGACTCCCGGAGAAAGGAATCGAGCTTTGACAGGAGCATCCTACTGTGGTCGTAAAACCATCTGAACACTTTGACACAGCGCTCCACGTCCCTGAGGCTGACAAAGCTGCACTCGTCTGTTCTCGTCCTCATGAAACCCTGAGAGGCAGAAAGCACTTCTGTGATCACATGAGTCTCGTCTTCATCTATCGTGATGGAGTCCACCAGCCTCTGTACAATCTGCTGGATGTACAGCTTTTCGGCGGCATCGTTCAGCTGTCCGAAATCCCACACCAGCGGGATCAGGCTGGGCGGCAGAGCGTGCACTCGGTATACCAGCTGCCTCAGGGGGATAGAGCCAAGCCTCTCCACCGTGTCCTCCGCACTGACCCTGTACCCCAGACCGGCCGACTCCAGGCGGCAGATCATCTCCTGCGAGTGCTTTCGGTAAGGGTTGCAGGCCGCTATGATATGCAGGCCTGAGTCTTTGGCCAGGGGCTTGCCGCCCACTGTATGGTCACACAGGACCTCCTTGATACAGCTTATGGCTTCTGTTGTATTGGCTTCATCGAAGAACAAGATGGTGTCCAGCTGATGTCGGTCCTTATTGAAGAGAGCAAGCTTCTCTGCCTCCCGGACTTTGGAGTAGATCATCTCTGCTGTGGTTCCTCCATGGACCTTGACCAGTTTCATGGTTTCAGCTTTGGTGCCCCCACGTCGCAGGTCACTGAGGAATTTTATGAGCCTGGTTTTCCCGCAACCAGTCTCTCCCATGATGATGACCGGGATCCCACACCGGAAACGCATCTCGATGGCAAGGATCTTCAGCATATTGTCCATTGTGAGCTCATAGGTTTCGTCAGGGTCCATGGGCCACTGGATCCCCAATGCCAGGCAGAGTTTTACAAGTTTCTCGTGTCTGGGAAGCTTATCAAAGTCAACATTGAAGGGCACCCTCTGAAGCAGCAGTCCCTGGTACAGTTCCACGCTCATGACATCTTTCTTGATCACCCTCCCACTGGAGAGATGGATAGCGTCAAGGCTGCCACTCCCACTGGGCTGGAGGTGGAAGCCTATGAAGGTCATGGATGTGTGGTCACCGTTGAAGAACACGTATGGGTGAGGCTCTGACTCCCACCTCTTCCGGAGAGCAAAAGGGGCGAGGTCTTCTTCCCTGACCCCATCCATGGTGACTGTGTGTCTCCCTGGGCTTTGATCGGATGTATGAAGTGTCGGTGTGGCGAAATCTCTTGCCATGAAGATCATGAAGGTGACCACGAAGTTCTTGAAGCCTTGAAGTGTGTCTCCAATCAACCGCGGGTTGCAGAAGAGGGAGGCCTCACAATCTCTGAGCTGATAATTCAAGAACCCAGCAAAGTTCCGCAGCTCCGACCAAGACGGATCTATCAACCCGCAGTAAATCAGGAAATACTGGAGGCATTCCTCAGGGGTGCCTTCCACAGAGCCTTCCTTATACTGAAACGTGTCTAGGTTTTGTTTCTCGTGGAACCGTCTCAAATACTGGTAAGGCCTCTGGAAAGTCTCACTGCAGAATACTTGCTGGTCCATCCCGGGATCACTGTGGCTCTCTTCAGGATTCAGCTCCATGTTGATGACTTCTTTGGGAGGCCGGCAGGTGACTTTTGGGAAGATATCGAGAAAACTGAAGTGGGGTGTGTGTGTACTCTAGAAAGGCGAACACAGGTAAAATGGTTATGACTACATTTCCTAAGAAATCGTCTGCATTTTAACCCTCCACACGATCTATACTGGCTGGACCTTTCTGAGAAGCCACTTTCCATAAACTGATTTCCGTGGACTCCTTCACGTGCAGGCTGTTCTCCCGTATGTTGGGGGCATCCTAGGAGCTGCCTGGTCCACTCAATTCCCTGAAACAAAATCTCTCCTAAGCATGTGTGTCCACAAGGCTCCCTTCTGTTAAGAAGTGTATATGAGGGGTGCCTGGGTGGCTCAGTTGGTTGGGTGACTGCCTTCGGCTTGGGTCATGATCCCAGAGACCTGGGATCAAGCCCCACACCGGGCTCCCTGCTTGGCGGGAAGCCTGTTTCTCCCTCTCTCACTCCCCCTGCTTATGTTCCCTTTCTACCTGTGTTTCTGTCAAATAAATAAAATCTTAAAAAAAGGGGGGGGCACCTGGGTGGCTCAGTGGGTTAAAGCCTCTGCCTTCAGCTCAGGTCCTGATCTCAGGGTCCTGGGATCGAGGCCCACATCAGGTTCTCTGCTCAGCGGGGAGCCTGCTTCCTCCTCTCTCTCTGCCTGCCTCTCTGCCTACCTGTGATCTCTCTGTCAAATAAATAAATAAAATCTTAAAAAAAAAGAATCAGAATTAAAAAAAAAAAAAGAAGTATATATGACCAAAGCCTCCTTCCCAGCTTAGCTGGCATTAAGAAGGATAGACTGTGCCCAGCAGATGGATGTACTGGGTTCCGAGCGCCTCTGGCATTTCACTCAAAAACTTCAATCCCAAATGGAACAACTCAAACTCAAGGTACTCCTAACTAGTAAGAGTATTTTTATTCCAGACATCATAAAAAAATAACTGTAAAGATTGATTTGTCTTTACTAACACGGCACCCAGTGGTTTTGCTGAGGCAGACAGATGAAAAGGCCCTGTGGTACACACCCGTCTTGAAGGCGTCGTGGGCAGCACTGGAGTCCCTTCTAGGATTTCTATGATGTATAAATGGCACGGGTTCCGATACCACATCTTCCCATTTACATCCATTAAGTACCGTAGGATGAGGAGTTTGAAAATGAACACCCAAAGTCCAGTCTGCACCTGGAGACAGAAACACATGGGTTTATAAGCACTCACACAAAAGATGATGCAATCTCCCAAACCTGAGGACCACTGTACTGCTGTCCTTGGACACAGGGATACTGAGTATCACACAGAAAGGGGAATTCTTGGGGCACCTGGGTGGCTCAGTCATTAAGTGTCTGCCTTCAGCTCAGGTCATGATCCCGGAGATCTGGGATTGAGTCCCACATCGGGCTCCCTGCTCAGCAGGAAGCCTGCTCCTCCCTGTCTCACTGCCCCTGCTTGTGTTCCCTCTCTAGGTATGTTTCTTTCTGTCAAATAAAATATTTTTTTTAAAAAAAGAGGAAATTCTCTATACAGGGAGGAGGCAGGGTGGGACACGGGGACCGGGTCTCTCCTGACACGGCCGTCCGACTGGGGCACTTACTGCAGAGGTCACATCAAAGTGGAAGATCACAGGCCTCGTCTGGCACTCAGCATTCAGGAAAGGCAGGAGGGAGCGCAGCACTTGGTTCTCATCCACCTGAGGATCAATGAGTCGGATCACTTTTCGTGGCACTTTTTCACCTCTGAGCTTCCTTTTCAATTTGCCATGTAATCTCTTCACATAGAGAGACTTTCCTGTAACATTAAAACATGAAAATTAGGGGGCACCTGGGCAGCTCAGTGGGTTAAGCGTCTCTTGATTTCTGCTCAGGTCACAATCCCAGGGTCTTGGGGTACAGCCCCATAGTGGGCTCCTCGTTCATCACTGAGTCTGCTCTTCCCTCTCCTTCTGCTCTACCCTTCATGCTCGCTTTCTCTCTCAAATAAACAAAATCTTAAAAAACAGTAATAAAATAAAACACAAAAATTAGGTGCCAGGGCTGTGAACCGGGAACAAGGAATTTATTACAAATCATTTCTCTATGCAAAATTCAGAACTGACACAATGTAACATCACATTAAAGAATACACTTTGGGGGGCGCCTGGGTGGCTCAGTGGTTAAGCGACTGCCTTCGGCTCAGGTCATGATGCTGGAGACCCGGGATCGAGTCCCACATCGGGCTCCCTGCTCGGCGGGAAGCCTGTTTCTCCCTCTCTCACTCCCCCTGCTTGTGTTTCCTCTCTGGCTGTGCTTTTCTCCGTCAAATAAATAAAATATTTAAAAAAAAAAAAAAAGGAAAAGGAAAAGAAAAAAAAGAATACACTTTGGAACTCTCAAACTTCCTGGCTGCTGCCTGCTCACCATCTCTGCCATCCCCTGGAAGGATGGTGGCTGTCTAAAACCAAAGGACAGTGCCGTGCCACCCGTGTCTGGGGAAGGGAGGTGCAGGTTTTCCATGCGGAGAAGCTTGTGCTGTCAAGGGCCTCTGTTTCTTCCCAAGTCAAACAATCACACCTTTCCTGCCCTCAAGACCCACACCAACCTGAAGTGGCCAACGGAGTTTAAAAGAGAGGGAACTTCAGAGAAGCCTGTTTAGAGGTAGATGACTTGGCTCCCTGGACTCGCCTGAGCCTGAAACCCAGGGAGGAAGGGTGTCCCATTCCAGCACGGGCCCTGATTACAGCTTCAGTGAAAACAAAACCTCCCCGCAGCTCAGTTTCCCCTCTACAGAAGGCTCCACCTGAGTTGCCCCTGCTGCACAGGGAAGGGCTGTCAGATGGTCCCTGGGACCCGAGGGGCCCACCCACTCCAGGAGCTGTCATTACCAACGCCCGCTCGCTTGGAAACCACGATCCCCACACACATCCGGTCCCGGAACACGTCGGCAGCCGATGGCATGTGCCTGGGGACCTGGAAATGCTGAGCCAGGTAGGCCTGGATGTCCTGGAGGGGCTCCTGAGGGGTGACGAGGACCTTGTGCTGGCTGAAGGCCGAGGGCAGGTGGCAGTGCTCCCGCTCAGCGTCGCAGATGATCACCAGCTGGAAGTCATCTCGGTGTGGCTGCGAGCACAGGCTCAGGAAGAGCATCTCCACCTGGCAGGCCACCTCGTAACTCAGCAGGTCTGCATACAGGAGGCTGTAGACCCCCTGTCCCCGGGAGCCTGGGGTCAGGCAGCGGCGCAGGAGCAGGGCTACCTCCTCAAACGTGGTTCCCGGGGTGCAGAGAAGTACTTCGTCAAAGGTGGGCAGCGGCTGGTGCGGGGTGTGCATGTAGATGGCCAGTGCGGCCGACAGCACCTCAGAGTGGCCACAGACGATGAGGTTGGGCTGGCCGGCATACAGGCCATTGGGGAGGAACCGCTCCACGGGACGTCCACCCCTCCAGCCCAAGAGGGCCAGACAGCGGCCGAGGGTCTCCAGGTCCAGGCAGTGGGGCAGGAGGGCACTCATGCACGCCATGGACTGCTCTAAGATGGCCCCCAGCCTGCCCACCAGGCTGAACTCGCGCAGGAGTGTCATCTGCAAGTTCTTAACCCCTGTGCTCTCGTGGTGCCTGGCAGCCTCCCCATCGGGCCCCTTGAGGGCCTCGGCAACGTCCCTCAGGGTGCAGTTGCTTTTGACGAAGGACAGCATGGTGAGAGCAGCATCACTGGGCGTCTGTCTCTTGAGCTCTGTGCTCAGGTACACCAGCTGCTCGGCGGTGTAGTAGTTGAGATAAAAGTGCCTGGCCCGCTTCTCTGCCACGAAGCTCTTCCAGTGGTCCAGGAATCGCTCCATCTGCCTACTGACAGCCTCCAACAGCGTGGCCGCCGGTCCACTGCCCTTGAGCTTGCCAATGGGCCCCAAGCCGAAGTCCATCTGAACGGAGACGCTGTGCTGCGGGGAGCAGTACACCTTGGCATTCCAGGCCCTGAACAGCATGTTTCCAGCGCAGTAAAGGCTTATGAAGGCTTCGACTAGCCTTTGCACGCTGCAGAACACCTGCGGTAGACAGAACGAAGGAGGCAGACGTCACAGAGCTGCGTGAGAGGTCACACAACCGTCCAGAATGACCCGGATGGAGACATAACTTGAAGTACTTGGAGGAGTTCATGTCTGTCCACTGGTTCCCCGTGTGGCCTTGAGCGCACTGGCTAATCACAGAGGCCTTATTTCCCTGTTTACATTATCAGCCTCCCACAGGACTTTTGGGTAAGACAAAAGGATGTCATCATAAAGTACAAACGACCTTGAAAGAAAAAACCTGTAACAAAGTCCAGAGACTGTTGTGTAAATGGATATTCCGTCATCAACACGGTCACCCTTGATCTCGATGAAGAATGACTATCTAAATCTTTAAGTCTTTGTGCCTTCTTGCTGATTTACAGAGTGAGTGAAACGAGGAGTTTCTTTCTAAGACCTCCCCTTGGGGTTATCTCCTCTGTGAGGCGGAGGACTAAGGACCATTCAGCCTGTGCATCTTAAGAAGGGACTACTGACCAAAGGGCCCGTTGGAGCTCAGAAATTTCTTGGGGTCAGAAATTGGGGTGACCTCATTCTGCAGATATGTTGGCTCCGTGCTCCGTGGATTTAAAGCAGAGTGCTTCCTATCAACTAATCCAAAGTCAAACCCTTCTGGTTTTCTCTGGCTACTGGGCAGTGACAGTCCTCTGCCCAAACATAACCTCATGACATCAGCTTGGTCCCAATGTCATCACAAGTCCTCACCTTGGAAAATTTCTCTACTTGATCGTTGCTGTGATCTTTCTTGCCAGACATCAGCATCAGTTTGTTCAAAAGCTCCTTGAGGTCTTCCAAAGAGTAGACTCGCTCCTCCTCATGGCCTCCATGGCTCTCGGGCAGGCGTAACTGTACAACCGTGTCTGGAGAGATCTACGGAACCATGGATGCTTAGAGGCCATGTTTCTGGAAGCAGAACCCCACCCCCACCCCAATTTGCAGCAGGCTGCACACAGCACTGACAGCCGGGAGGCAAGGTGGCTCACCTTCTGGCTGTCCTCGGGAGCCCTGATCACATAGATGCCTTTCTCATTGAGGGCTGTTGCCAGGGACAGGGAAGAGAGTTCTACTGACCCGTGACTCTCCTTCACAGTTTTCAGCCACTCCAAGTTCCTGGCAGAGTCACGCTGTTGGGACAGAAGGGGAAATAGGCCACGGTGTGAGCAACCTTCCTTCTCTTCTTCTTGTGGCTCTGTCTCTGCTCCCCGCAGGGCAAGTCCCCTTCCCTATCTCCTGCTCGCCGAGGAGGCCTTCCTCACCCACTGCCCTCTCACCTTTCCCTCTTGGTCACTGTCCCATGGTGTTGCCCTTTATGTAATGGGCTGTTTGTGTCCCCACCAATGGCCACTGCCCTGGCTAGCACATGAGGGCACGTGGACAGAACAGTGGGAGGGCTTCGTGCTGCCGGGCCCCCAGGAGGGGGTAATGCTGCACAGAGCAGAGCAGTGTGTCCTTACATTCTACGTGTGCTTCCAGGAACCCCACTGGTTCGGGGCAAAAGGAAGCACTTAGAGAAACTACAAGAGATGTAAGCTTCCAGGACCAATAGTGGAACCACCTCCACCTGGTGCTTCTGTTTCTGCTTTCCTACCTCCCCTTCCAGCGGGTCCAGCCGGACACCATCTCTGTGAACCAGCCACGTGACATGGTATGAGTCTGCTTGGACCCAGTGCAAATGGTTTGCTTCAACTAACATGTTCACTCATCTTTCTGATAAAACATTAATGTACAGGGGTGTCTGTCTGGCTCAGACGGTGAGACGTGCAATTCTCGGCCTCAGGGTCCTGAGTCCACGTCCATATCGGGTGTAGAGGTTATTTAAGGAAATTTAATTCACACCAATTGTGAGAACATGGCAAGCACCAAGAAATAGTAACAGTCATCACCATTCAGAAAAAACACTGGTCATGGGTCAGGCTTTTTCCCACAGCGTTTGGCAGGGTGGAAACCGCTCTTATTCACATGAAACTTTGGATCCCACTTTATGACATAACAAGTCAGAAAAGGCAACTTCCCATACGAAAGAAAACTGGCCTTAAACAACTGTTCGACATGTGCCACACGGGTCGGGGGACGTGCAGCCCCGCCCTCGTGATGCCGAGCGACCCCGTGCGCAGCTTCGTGGGCTCTGGCGTACCAGCTTACGGGGCAGGTGCCGGTCATTCTCCAGAGCCTTCCACAGTTCCTCGAGACACATCATGAATCCACCAAACCCCGCGCTCTTGTCCAGCTTATACAGCAGCGACGCGCAGCCCTGCATGGCGTCGTGGAAGCAGGCCACCCGGTCCACGTCCATGTCGTTCTCCCCCGCGGAGATAGAGGCCAGGTCCACAAACACCTTCAGCTCGTGGATGCCTTGGGGTGAGGAGAGACACGTGAGCACCCGGGGCTCCGGGGCGATCCCACACTCAGACCTCAAACGAGAACACTTAGGCTATGAATGGATAGCGATGGATTTTGAGGGTCTGATCCACTTTCTGCTTTTAGTACAAAACTGGGGCCATGTTTCTTTTGCTGTTGGTACTGACATCACGGGCCAACACCTGGACTTAGAGAGCAACAGTGACATGCAGACACAGCACAAGGCCTCTGGGCACTCTGTTGTGTGTGATCCACACAACGTCACCGTTCAATGCAAAAAAAAAGGGGTGGCTCACCTGTAAGTATTATGTTGCCAGGTAACTATGAAGAAATGGAAATAATTCTCTTTGGGCTACTTAATCAAAGGATGTGCATCAAAGTGGGAAAGCAGCCCCTAGTTGAGAGTACTGAGCATCTGGATGAGAGACAGCTCCCTGCCCTGTACCCCGGAGCTGCTGCCGCCCCTTTCATGCTTCCTCTGTCTTCCTCACCTCTCCTACCCTCTCCACACATCCCCTCTGCCAAAGGCACCTAAGCCACGGGGCAAAAAGGCTTCCAAGCTCTTGGTCCCCCCCACAAAATGCACATAACACTAATGAGCTGATATGAAATCTGTGGACAAGAGCTTATCTCATTTCTTAATTAAAATCAAGCAGAGGAAAAAGCTAAAGAAGACAAGATCTGTATGAAAATAGCATCCAACTACTCACAGCAAGCCTCCAGAGTGGGGCAGAAAGTAGCCAAAAGAATAGTTTCTAGGCCAAAACATATGGAATACGGCCCTGATGCACATTCTACCAGTAACCGATGAGGCCCACACCGCACCTCTCCTGAAGGGATGTACAGAACAGACAGCAAGTCTGTTCTTTACACAGCATGTAAGCAAAGGGAGGGACTGCCTGTAAATTCACGAAACCCCCCTTGAGCCACCTCAACACTCTCTCCCGCCTCCCAAGAATCTCAAAGACCAGCGGTACCTCCGAGAGCCTGCTGGACCCAGCTGATGAACTCCCCGCTCGTGGACAGCTCCCTGAGACACTGGCACCGGGCCTCACTGATGTCCTGCAGCAGCTTTTTGGCACGGATAAGCTCCTTGCTGATCCGCTCGAGCTTCTCGTGGCAATACGCATGAAAGTTGTCAGTCTGTAAGAGAGAGCTCTTCTGTGGGCTGAACCTGGCTCCCGGGCACTCTGGAGTTCAGGCCGCGGCGCCGACCACCCCGAAGGCCCAGCCCGCCCTTCTTGGACGTGCAGGAGCTAAAGGCAGGTGCACGAAGCTGCTGACTGTAAGCCGGGGTGCTAGAGCCCTCACTGCTGTCTCCCCATGGACCCACAGTAACTGCTCCACCTCCTCACCTGGCGAAGCGACTCACACAAGGACTCTGCCAGGTGCATGCTGTTACTTTTCCTATTTTATGCGTAAAAAATGAAGGCCCAGAGCAGTGACCTAGTCAAGAACACGCCGCTAGGAGCCAAGCCTAAGTATGCATCATTCCAAATTTTGTGCTAAATTGTCATTTTCTAAGTGTCTCTGTCATAACACAGATCACAGGATACCTTATAAATGCTCACCCGAAGAAACACACCCCAAAGCACACGCTCCTCCACCACAGCAGAGATGGCTTACCACGTACTGCTCCTTGCCAGCACCCGCAGATGTGAACAGAGAGGGGACCAGAACAAACCCCCCCCCAAGCTGAGGAGACCAGATGACCCTTTCCAAATGTCTGCCTGCCGACAGAGGCTCACTGCCCGTTCCCAAATTCCTGACTCTCACGCCAACCTCAGAAAACACTCACTTGCCAGGAGCAATGCTAGTTATACACAGGTGAGAACAAAGCCCTTGGCGTGATGAGGCATCAGGTGAGATGCAAACAGGAACTCCTGGGGGAGGCTGTGAAGCCATCCTGTCCAGTTTCCAGGACCCAGAGAACCCATGGGAGCCCCCACTCCTTGGGTCCTTGGCAAATAACTTACAAAGTTTAACAAAGTGTGCAGAACACTGAAATCACCGGTCAGGCCCAAATTCTCCTTGACCTTCAAGATGACCCTGGCTGAGCTGACAGCCTGGTGCAGGTGATGGTACTCCCTGATCTGCCCAACGCGATTCCGGATCCAGTCCTGCTGGTTGCTGGGGTCCAGGACACACATAGTCTGGAATTCGTGGGTGAGTGGGTCATATTTATTCACGAAGTCCTTGAAGATGGTGTCGACCTCCTGCAAGGTGATCTCCCCTGACCTCAGATCCTCATACAGTTTCATAAACTTCTTGAAACAAGGGAGATACAGACATTTATACGCCTCCTCAGGCTCAAGAATCTGCCTTTCCAGCTCTTCCTCGGGCTCACTCAGCACTTCTGCAGCCTCTTCCCAGAAGACCTGGAAGATGTGGCTCTCCTTTAGCTGGTCCACCTTCTCGGCCATCTCCTGGACTTGGGGGCTCAGGCTGTAATGCGTCGCCCTCTTCGCGGCCGGGGAGCTGGGTAAGCACCTCACCGTCACAGCGTCACTCAGCCTCTTACTGCCCAGATCTTCTAGGTGTCTTTCCGCCATATCTTCCAGATCCACTTTGAAACCGTAAAGGAACGTCAGAAATCAAACCTCTCCGCACCACACTACTTTGTTTTCCCCGTTATTTACTGTCCTTGCTGCTAGTAAGAAAATTCACATGAACACACTTGCTGGCATTTTTCCTAAGAACCCATTTATCTCCCTAGCAACCCTCACCCCACTCCCAGCTTGTTCATGAATTTTCACAACCAAGCAACACGGTCTTCCCTGAGTGGGGTTGACGGTGTGAACATGGCCTGCTTCTCTCCCTCCCCACATCTCACAGGGCCAGGACAAACATGGTGCTGGAAAAGTCATAAACCAGCCAGGCTGAGAGGAGCAGAAAAGGAGGTCACAGCCAGAGTGGGGGGGGGGGGGCGTCCAAATAGATATGCAGCAGTGGTGAAGGTCACGCGGGGCCCCAGGGCATGGAACCCCCGTCTGCAATTGGGACACTGGGAGTCAGCCAGGCTCCTGTCACAGGAGACCAGCAGCATATACACTGAGGAAGTGAGGAGGCCTGGCTTGAAAGGCTGGAGAAGAGGTCCGATTTTCTTGCCCACTCCATTCTAGATAGCAGGCCGCCTGCTCTTTCCACCCCAGTAAGTGACAGCTGCTGATGAGGAGGGCGCTCTGTGACCGCCACGCTGGGGACTGCAGGCCTGGCTAGTCCCAGGACAGCCCTCACGTGTCTACCCCAGGACCAGCTGCACCACACGCAGGCTCTTCCATGGGTATGCTGGGCCCCCCTCTTTGTACAGAAAAGGAATTCCCATATATGTGGTAAATCTTTCTTTTTAAAGTTTTATTTCTTTATTTGACAGAGAGAAACACAGCCAGAGAGGGAACACAAGCAGGGGGAGCGAGAGAGGGAGAAGCAGGCCTCCGCCCAGCAGGCAGCCCGATGTGAGGCTCGATCCCGGGTCTCCGGGACCATGACCTGAGCCGAAGGCAGTCACTTAACGACTGAGCCACCCAGATGCCCCTATGATAAATCTTTTATATGAAAGACAGACATGAAAACATAGCAACATAAAGACGACTTGGAGGAAGCAAGCAGCTCTGGGAGTAAAATACAAGGAAAACCTCTAGCGGCGCCTGGGTGGCTCAGTCAGTTGAGTTCCAACTCTTGGTTTCAGTTCAGGTCTTGATCTCAGAGCCCTGAGGTTGAGCCCTGTGTCAGGCTCCACACTTAGCACGGACTCTGCTTGGGATTCTCTTTCTCTCCCTCTGCTCCTCCCTCTGCTCTCTTCCTCTCAAAGAAAGGAATAAATCTTTAAAAAGGAAAAAAAAAAAGGAAGACCTCTGAACCAAAACTGCCAATAATCTCAGAAAACCAAGACACTGCAGTTATGAACAATAGGATAAGAGAAGATCGTTCAGAGAGTAAGTTGCTCCTGTAAATCAAATGTTCCTGTGAAGTGAAACAAAATAACACAATGGAAAGGGTAATGGTTATATTGCAGAAATTTCTCCAAAAGCAGAGCAGAAACTAAAGACAGGCAACAGGAGAGTAAGTTTAGGGATGTTCGATGGCCACCCCAGGAGGTCCAGCACCCAACAATGTGCATTGCCCTGAAAGAAAAACTAACCACTTAAATAACTTAGGAGAATTTCCCAGGAGTCACAGACGTGGATTTCTGGACCAGAGAGACCCACCCCATTTTGCCCAATACGGTGGATGGAAACCAACACTGACCAAGGCACATCATTATGAACTTTCAGAAGAGTGGGGCCAAAAAGATCTGGAGAGCCTCCAGAGAGAGTAAGCAACGTATCCAAGATCCTACAGGATTTGCACTGTGTGATTCTGTCTGGCCTGGCTGTCCCCCTACTGCAAGGGCAAACATCCCCGGATGCACAAGGATTCAAGATTCACCCTCTCTCGGGGGTGAGACGAGGTCAGAGAACCCGGTCCACTAAAGCACAGGAGTGAGAGACAGGGGAATCACAGGGTCCGGGAAATGGATCTAACTGGGGAGAGACATAAAGGGAATCCCTGGGATGGTGAATAAAGATTCGAGAACTACAGTCCCCCAGTCGGGGGAGAATCTTTCCAGAAGATCTGTTTTGTGAGGAAATCCAGGCAGTTGGTAAAGAGCCCAGGACTGAATTAAAAATAAATACACTGAAAAAAAAAAGCACAGAAGAAAATAAGAATTTTAATTCCAGAGACAACAAAGCTGGTGCAAGAAATAGAAAACAATGCTGGCATATTTCACAGCTTGGTTGTGAACGGTGTATTTATACAGACGTGATCACGGAGCCCTGAATGGTGATCTGACTGAGACCCTGACAGGACCGGAACCGGAGGGAGACTAGAAGGGGTGCATGTGTGTGCAGTGCCTGGAGAAACAGGGACCCAGCCCTGGTGTTCCACAGGGGCTGGTGCTTCAGGCCAGATGGTGAAGCGGGCGTCTAAGCACACCATGTGGAGGCATGGGGATAAATACCAAGAAGAGTGAGAGAGGCGCATGTGTGCCTTCCCCGAGGATGCTGTGGGACTCGTGTTTACTGTCTGCTCCTCTGACCCTTCTCCCCCAGGGACCTCTCAATGTCATTCGTGTTGATGCTTAGGAACATTACCTTTTATCAGATGCTTCACCTGCTCACACAACCCCAGGAGACTGTTCACACATCTCTTCTCTCTCTTCAGAAATTCCAGCTCATCCTCTCTCCAGCCCAGCACTTCCTTCATGTCATGCTTTTTCTCCTGGGGCAAAAGACCTTTTCTCTCTGGAAGAAAAAAGTGACCCAACAGAACAAACAGTCAGAGCCTTTTCCGTCCGACTGTTCTCTCCACGTCCCTTCGCAGCTGCTCCACATTCGTGGCTACGGGGAGGGACGCGAGGGCTGCGTGCACAGCCACACAGGCAAGACGCCTACGAGCTCGGCTGCATGGTGAGACAGAGTGGGTCTTCCTGGGTCACCATTTCATCACTTTCCCACTGTTTTCTGGAGGCTTAGAAACCATCCCCTCTCCACTCACTCACAGGAAGAGCCATTCATTGTAGAGATGACAAGGGTCACCCCTCTACAAAATACATGGGCAAGTGCAGTCACTGCCCACTAACCTGAAGCCCAGACCCCACTCAGGGACTCACTTATCTGCCAGATGTCCAGAAACTGATTGGAGTGCCCCGTGATGAGCTCCAGTTGTCTAACTAGGATGGTGCCATTCAGGAGGTCCCCACTGACTTTCGTGAACACGGAGTCGGCAGTAGCCAACAGCCTCTTGCCGTCCTCAGTAACGCTGGCTAAGACCTTCTCATCAGTTCCTGTTCAGGTGGAAAACAGAGTTAAAATAGCGGGTGCCCTCTTCTCCTCCTGACTGTGAAGCGCGGGGTCCCAGACAGCCGCCTCGCTGTCCTGCCCCCACTTCTACAGAAAACAAGTGAAGGTCACTCTGTCTCCAGACAAGCTTCTCCCTTCACTTGATTCTGCTTGATTCTTTTGCCTGGAAGGCTTCCCAAATGACCTTGTTCATGAAGAGGGCTCCTCCCATGGCGGCAATCAGCCAGGAGAGCCATGTTGTTCCAAGTTTTAAGACCTGGGCCCCTTCGGCATGCTGAATATCATTCTTTTTTTTTTTTTTTTTTTTTTTTTTTTTTTTTTTTTTTTTTTTTTTTTTTTTTTAAAGAATTTTATGTATTTATTTGACAGAAACACAGTTAGAGAGGGAACACAAGCAGGGGGAGTGAGAGAGGGAGAAGCAGGCTGCCCGCCGAGCAGACAGCCCGATGTGGGGCTCGATCCCGGGTCTCCAGGACCATGACCTGAGCCGAAGGCAGCGGCTCAACCAACTGAGCCACCCAGGCGTCCCTGAATATCATTCTTAAACCACTGGCTCCTCTGTGTGCCCCCGCCTTGAGAACTCTTGCGGGGGGAAAAGTGGCTGCACTTGCACCCAGCCCTCCAGGGTGACCCAGACAGTTCTGAGGGACCGTTTTCATAGCCCATGGAAATAGAGAAACATCACTGTGAGGATTTGATTCTCAGCATATCTTGGCTTTCTCAGAAAATTTTGAATCTGCATTTATGATCAATCTATAAAACAGAATTTTAAAATATATTTAATTCAACCACCAGAGGCTTTCCCTCCCAGTAATTTTAGGGCTGTGTAGCATGATGAGAAGACCACATTTCTCTGTGCCATTAAAAGCACATGCAGCAGCTTTGTTCATAACTGCAAATTCTTGGAAGAACCGAGATGTCCTTCAGTAGATGAATGGACAAACTATGGCCCACCCAAACGATGAAATATTATCTGGTGATAAAAACAAAGGTGCTTCGAGCCATGAAAAAACATGGGAGAACCTTAAATGCACATCACTAACTGAAAGAAGCCCATCTGAAGAGGCCACAGACCGTACGAATCCAACCAAAGGGCATTCTGGGAAAAGCAGAGCTACAGGAGGTGTGGGGAAGGGGTGAACAGGTGCCGTGCCAGGCATTTTGAGGGCAGTGAGACTATTCTGTAGGATATCATAATGGTGGATACACGCTGTACATCTGGCAAAACCCACGGAGCGTACAACACCAAGCGTAAACCTAACGCAAACTGTGGACTTTAGTTACCAATCATGTGTCAATACTGGCTCGTCGGTATAACCAATGTCCCGCAGCGAGACATTAATAGCGCGAGAAGCTGTGTGTGTCAGGGGCGGCGAAGGACAAATATGTGAACTCCGTACATTCTGCTCAATTTTCCCATAAACTTACAGATGCTCAACAAGTGCCTATTAATTTAAAAAAACACAAATGTAATCTTTTCAAGTGAATAGCTTGCATTAATGGACATAAAGACCCCACAACCATGACCTTATTTTATCCCCACCAGACGCACATGCGAGGAACTCAGTTTTTTGGTTTTGGGGTTTTTTTTTTGGCTGTCCCTGTCATCTGATGGAACAGAGACTGCAAAACTCCTCACTGGGATTTTTAGTTCCAAATCCAGTGCTTTCCCACTAAATGTGAATCCAATGACTTACACACAAACTGTAATATGATGTTTACGGGGCAATACGTATCGCCCCTTCTTTGATCCTGAAATACTCAGAGGGAGTGGTGGTGGAAGAAACAGACCGTATTAAGTCTTTGGTAAAAAGCTGTTAAGACTGAATGGGACATTGATGCCGATCTCAGAATAAAAGAGTTTCTACAGCTGGACATACATGGGTTTGAATTTGAGTCCTTAATCCTTATCTCCGAGACCCTGGGTGAGTCAAATCACACCCCCATCTGAAGAACGGGGACCTTTCAGGACTGTGTCAGGGAACCCACGTCAGCACGGTAGCTAGGCCACGGCCAGCCTTCAGGGAAGGATGGCTTTCGGGATTAGTCCTTATTCACTGCGTAGGATACTCTGAATCCCCCTGGGTTCCTCTAGCCAGCTGGCTTCCCTTATTGAACATTAAGCCATCCTCAGGAAATATCAGGTCAAAGAGTCTGCCCCCCACCCCGGGAGTCGGGCAGACAGAAGTGGGCACAGCAGGGGTTCCCAGCACCTCCCCAGACATACCGCACAGCTTAAAGAGATGCCTGATGTCCGGCCACGTAAGCAGGTGCTTTAAAACCTCCTCCAGGTCATCCACAGCCTCCCCGTTGTTTCTCGGCCAGGACTTGGTGATCACCGCCGACACAACAGTTCCAAATTTCCCCAGCTCCTCAGGAGAGATGGCCTCAAGAATACTGGTCTGAGACTGTCACGTGATGAACAGAGAGAGAGGGAGGATTTTTTTTATTGGTTTGCTTTTGAATAACATAGTAAATCTCTAACCCACTAGCTCTCTCCAGAAATCCTTCGGGACTAGTTCAAGGGTCTCAGAAAAAAAAAAAAAAAAAAAAAAGCAAGAGAATAAAAGAACTGCCTTTTTCCGAAGACATTTCTGTCTCCCTGTGCGCTGACTCGTGCACGACGGGCAGCAGGACGCGGAGACAGGTGCGCGCAGAGCACAGCGCGTGCTCCCGGCTCGCCCTCCCTTCCCCGTGACAGGTGCACCGTCGGGCCGCGCCGCCACCAGCCCCAGCTCGCAGCTGTCCCTTTTAAAGCCTGCCTGCAGGCAGCACCGGGTTTCCATCCTCCTCCTAGTCCCGCACCGACAGAATGCCCTCCCCTTCCTTGGGTCCAAATGTGTACAGAAGCAGGGGGCGGTTCGTTTGCGAGAGAGCCCCCCGGACATGAAGAGGGGAAAAGCAAAGCCTTAACGGGAACCCCGAGGCGGGTGGCACGGTGACCCAGGCGGCTGACCCCCGGGAGGCCGGCTTCTCACGGGGAACTTGCGGCCGGGGACTCGGGTCGGGCCCCGGGTCCTGGGGGGTCCCCGCCTGCCCCCCGCCCCCGGGCCGCCCCCCTGCTTCTGTTCCCTCTCTGGGAGCTGAATTACACAAGCTCTTCACACGAGGACGTGTGTGCCGGGCTGCGAATCGGACGGACGAGCAAGGACGAGACACAGACGCGCCCGGAGCGGGAAGGAAGGGGCCCAAGCGCTCCTCCGGCTCTGACCGGGCTTTCTGTGGAGAAAGACCCCGAGCTCGGGCGCGAGGACGCACTCACGCGCACGCTCGCCGTCCACGCACGCGCACATCCACGCTCGCCATCCACGCACGCGCACATCCACGCTCGCCGTCCACGCACGCGCACATCCACGCTCGCCATCCACGCACGCGCACACATGCACAGGCAGCCGCTAGTCTTAAGGGGCCACGTGGCGTATTATCTCTTCCCGCCTTGCAGGGAAGACCCTATGTGGGGTGACACTCTTTTTCAGCTTCGTCCGTTTTTCTTCCGTACACGTGGCGCGCTGTCTGTGGCGGGTCCCCCCCGCACGCTGCCCAGCGGCGGCGCATCTCAGGGGGGCCGCGAGGGACACGGGTCTCAGGCCCCTTCCCCGGGACCAGCGGCGGGGGAGGGGAGGCGGCGGGGAGGGGAGGGGAGGGGAGGGGGCGCCGAGCACCTGGCAGGCCGAGCTCACGGCCTCGATGACGCACTTCTCGAAGCGCTTGGACACGGGGTCTTCCTGGCCGCTGGCAGCCCAGCGGGCGCTGCAGAAGGCGGAGATCTGGACCAGCGGCTTCTCCTGCAAGCACAGCGAGGCGGGCGGTGACAGCCCTGCCCCCCACGCCCCCCACGGCAGCGCCGGCCGTGTCCCCCTCCCCGGCCCTCGAATGCTCGCTGTCCCACACACAAGACTCCAGTTCAGAGTCTGGCTCCGCAGCTTGTAAAAACAGGTCGATTTTGAAAAATGAACGATTGCCCCTTGTTTTTACTTCCCTAAACATCGTCATTCAATAGTTACATCTAAACATCGCCTATCATGTAAAAACACACCCCAACTTCCTAGGGTCACAAACTTTCACTAAAAATGAACACTTCTGCTGCCTTATTTGTCACTGGGTTTCATAAGGCCTCGGTCAGGGACAGGCCACTTGGAGCTGCTGCCCACTGGGAGGGCTTTACTCCCCATACCTCCAGGGTTTCCCTGGTGGCAAGAACCCGTTCCCTTCTTCACTGGAACATCATCTTGGGTCAAACTAGTAAGGTGAGATCCAGAAGCAAGGTCATACTGACCCCATGCCCCGCGCCCACGGGGACCGTCCATGCAATGCACCCTTTATCTGTAGGCTGTTACAAATGGTCTGGCTTCGTCAACATGCCCCCTGAAAAGAACACCCCAACTTCTGGTACCTGTTGGATTCTTCCTTCCAAGTCCCCCAGCAAAGACTCCTTCCAGTCATACTCCACCGGGAACTCGATTTCCACCAGCCGCCTCCAGACCTGCAAAGCCCACATGTCAGTGACAGCCACAGTGACAGCGAAGTACCATGATGAATTCTGTGAAACAGGAAAGACTATTATGGTGGTTCCAGGAGCGATGGGCACCTGGGTTTCGACCCTGTCTTTGTCCGCGGTGAGCTGTGTCAGTCGCGAGTCAGAGCCACCTACCCTAGCCTTTGAAAAGGAAAGACCCTGACAGGACCAGGCAACCAGGATGGTCCTTCCACAGTGTAACTGGTTTTCATTCTGAAAGTATTTCTCTCCCTTGCTTTATTTCAGAAACCTTCAGACATTAAAAAAAAAAAAGTGCAAGAATGGCCCCATGGCACCCATATTTCTTCAACTGGATTCCCCAGGTGTTAATATTCAACAGCTGCTCTCTCTCTCTCCCCCGTGCACTGTAAGAAGCACTTTCTCTGCAGAAGCCCTGGAAGAGAAGTTGCAGGTACCACGCCATGTGGCCCTGAGACACGTGGGCAGGCCTCTCCGAACACTGTGGACTTCTCCACCATCAAGATACACGTGTCACACTCAGGGCCCCTCATGTTGGCGGGACCCAGTCCTCTGATGGGAGGCGCTGTCCACACTCTGCTGTCCTGTAGACTGTCTCTCCACCTGCTCTGGCTCATAATTCTCCCAGGAGAACCCAGATTTGATTTTTTTTTTAAGCAGGAACACTATGAAGTTGAGCCACATTGCAGGTCACATTCGTAGGTCAGGCATTGAGAGCAACTTCCCAAGGCTCGCTTGAGATCTCGGGAGTGTTGTCCTATCAGAGACTTGCACCAGGAGGTCACGAGACCCCTGTCCCGTCAGGACTGACAGCAGGCTACACTGGATATCCTGTTCCTTCACACATATGCACTGCGTTCAGCACCCATGGATGAATCTTGCCTGAGTCCATGACTCCTGACGTGTTACAGGATGAAGGCTGTTTGGGGTTTTCTTTTGTTTTTTAAGTAGTCTCCATGCCCAATGCAGGGTTTAAACTCACGACCCTGAGATAGAGAGTCACTTGCTGTACAGACTGAGCCAGCCAGCTGCATTCTTCATTAAAAGGAAAAAAAAAAGGGACACTCAATTAAGCCTCTGGCCCTTGATTTTGGCTCAGATTATGACCTCAGGGTTATGAGATCCAGGTCTGAGTCAGGCTCCACACTGGACGTGGAGCCTGCTTTAAAAAAAAAAAAAAAAAAAAAAGGGCGCCTGGGTGGCTCAGTTGGTTGGGCGACTGCCTTCGGCTCAGGTCATGATCCCGGAGACCCGGGATCGAGCCCCACATCGGGCTCCCTGCTCAGCAGGAAGCCTGCTTCTCCCTCTCTCACTCCCCCTGCTTGTGTTCCCTCTCTAGCTGTGTTTCTCTCTGTCAAATAAATAAATAAAATCTTTAAAACAAAACAAAACAAAACAAAAAAAACCTTTCCTTCCTCCCCCACCACCTTCTTTCTGTAGACAAGTACCAATGACTTGTAATACAGCCCTAGAGTTACTCATTTGGATGATGAAATTGTCCCAGATTGGGCTAATTGCCCCTTCAGACTAGCTTCCGTTTCCTTTTCTTTTAAAATGTGGAATGATTTTCAGTTTATAGAAATCCTGCAAAGATAAGATAGAGTTTGCATGTATGCTCAACCCAACTTCCCCGAAAGTTCATGCCTTCCTGGGCCCAAGTAGGGCTACTGCAGCTAGGAAATGGGCATCGCTGGAGTGACAGGAACTATAGATGCAGCCCTTCTCCCTCCCAGGGTCTACTCTAGGATGCCAGCCCGCCATCAGTCCTGCTCCCACTGCTGATCTCAGGCTGGCACTGCACTCTTCGTGTTGCCTCTGGAGGCTGCTGTTCTTCCAGAAGTACGAGTCTCTCCGTAGGGATGGTATTTAGCAGCCATGCCTGGGGCTCCCACTCTGCTCCCAGGCTTGGCTCTCCCGATTTCTAGGCCTTTCAGTGAAGAGAGCTGAGAGCCACTGCAGCTTTTTGGGCCCTGAGTTCACACCAACACCGCCGGCCCCTTGCCCTCTGCCGCGTCTCCCTTCTCCACGGTGAGAAAGAACTCTGGCTTCCAAGAGCGCCAACCCCTGTGTCATCTGCTCAGTCTTAATAGAACACACAGATTGCTCCCCAAGTGCTACATCCGCACCACCACCAACCGCCAAGGCTCTAAATAAAGTTCGAGACTCGTGTTTTCCTCACTTTGGCTTTAGACTCAATCCCTCTGAGGATGAGTGCTAGAAGTTCTGTGCTCCGAGTATTAGATTCATGATCCTCTCCCCTCCAGGGGGAGAAGCGACAAGTCTGAGATACAGCGAGGGTCATCCGCCCTGCTCAGGTATGGTCTCATCTGTGATTTTATGACCATCCCGTTCAACTGTCCCTGGACGGCGACACCCTGTTGCGACCTGGTGAAATGAGCCCTCTGGTTGGGTTGTTCATCTCACTTTCCGCAGTTGTGTCCTAGCGCTAGCTAACAGTCTTGAAGAACGGCTGCGTTTGCCGCATCTTCCCAAACCATGGTTGCCTCCTTTGCGAGACGGGGCAACAGCAGCACCAGCCTCGGAGGGGATGCTCAATGACATTGTAATTAACATTATTATTTCACCATTATTACAGCATTTAACTGAAAAATCATCCTCTCTGCAGGCTCTGAGCATCATAACCTTTTCTTGGCCAATGTTTTCCTTTTGGGCATTTTCCTCAGTGGCCATCACCCCTCTAGTTTTGGGGGGAATAAGAAACAGACACGACATGTAGACAGCCGTGCAGGACGTAACCCAGTCCCACAGAGCCGGAGGTGTCACGTCGCACATTGACAGGATTGCCCAAGCTCTCACGTCAAGCAGGGAGATCATTTAAGCGGGTTCCAGGGTCTCAACACCATGGAAGCTCAAGCGGTAGACCCTCCGTGACTCGTAGGAAGTAGGAAGAAAATAAAATAAAATAAATAAATATAATATAATATAATAAAATAATAAAATAAATAAAATAAAATAAATAAAATAAAATATAAATAAAATAAATAAATAAAATATAATATAATAAATTAAATTAAATTAAATTAAATTAAATAAAAAATAAATTAAATACAGAAGAAGGGGGCGCCTGGGTGGCTCAGTTGGTTAGGCGACTGCCTTCGGCTCGGGTCATGGTCCTGGAGACCCGGGATCGAGCCCCACATCGGGCTCCCTGCTCGGCGGGAAGCCTGCTTCTCCCTCTCTCACTCCCCCTGCTTGTGTTCCCTCTCTGGCTGTGTTTCTCTCTGTCAAATAAACAAAATCTTTAAAAATAAATAAGTAAATAAATAAATAGGAAGAAGGCAGAAGACATTAAGGTGTTAACATAAAAAAGAACAGGAGAGGAAGTAAAGCACCCAGCCTTTAGCACATTCCTTTCCCACTCCTCTGTCTCAGAGCAACTCTGCTTGCACTTGGGGGCAGACGGCACAGTGGCCTCTACCCTCCGACGTCTCATCCAGCCTCGTGCCGGAACCCTCCCGGCCTTTCCAAGGCTGATCTCCCTCTTCTTTGACTTCAGAGACCCTCCTGCCCAGTTTCCCCTTCAGGTACCTCTTGCCTCCACCGTCCCCTGACATTTCCAGCCATAACTACCTCCCACCCTCCCTTGCTGCAGGCCCCGTGTCCCCGCATTTCCCCCCCCAGGCCCGTCGTGGGGGGCAGAGTCTCCGCCCGCCGGAGCTTACCTTCATCTCCTCCTGGTATCTGAACGTGAAGTGTGAAGACGTGTTAGATGACACGTGGGTGTGCCTAAAAATGCTCTCCTGAAACATGGCCCGCAGCCAGGCTCGGGTCCCCCTCACTGTCTCCCGGAACACCATCTGCACGGAAATCTTCCCAGCTTCCTTTCTCGGCCCTTCTGGCCCTTCGGCTGAATCTTGCGGCTGCAGGAGAGAGGGGGGTATGATGGTCCCCGGCTGTGACTCGGGCTTTCTGGAGACACACTGTCCCTCCCCGGTCCACGGCAGGCTCTCGAGAACAGGAGTGCGTTCGGGACACCCACCACGCCATTTCAGGGTGCTCCCCTTTCCCTGGGCTCTGCATTCACTCCGAGAGCTGACAGCACAGGCCGAGTGGGGGCAGGGTGGGAAGGACCAGCATCCCGCCCCCACGAACCACCCCAGCACGGGGGGGCCCAGCCTTACAAGCAAGCAGATCATGCCAGCCCGGGCCACAGCGGCCCACCTTCTGCAGACTGGCTGGGCAAGGATGCGCCCCAAGTGCAGAGCCACCAGCAGCTCGGAGGCAGCCCCCGCCGCGGTGCGCCACGCCAACCCCTGGTCCTTGGCCACAGAAACATCCCGCCCTGGGCCAGAGTAAACCTAAGGCCCCTCCCGTCTGTGCTTTTTGTCTCATGAGGCCTCCCGTGCTCCCTCTCTCCCTCTCTCCCTCTGGAAAATCAGCGTTCCCTGGGGCCGCGGGCCCTGGCACCGCCTCCCCACGGCAGCCGGAGCAGAGGCGTCAGAACTCCTCCTCTGCAGTGAGTGGCTGCCCCCGGAGGCCCTGGGACCCTCTCCCCAGCTCTGTGCTAGCCTGTGCTCGTCAATGGAGTTCCACAAGTTGGAAGTGTCAGGACCCACAACGGGACCCGCTGCCACTCCTCCCTCCAGGGACGCTCCCTGAGAACCAGTGCGCGCCCTCCCTCCCGCCTGGTGGCCTGCAGGTGCTGTTCCGCCGTGGGAGCTGATGCTGCGGGAAGTGGGCAACAATCCAGAGAGGCAGGCAGACGTCTGGGCGTTAACCACAGTAGGTGCCAAGCAGGGAAAGTACGAGGTATTCTCAAGGCACACGAAAGGGATGGAACCCAGCTCAGGGCAGGAGGGGGCTCTGTCCCTAAAGATGAGGAGGGTGCCAGACGTGTCGGAGGGTGGCTAGAAGCGTGCCTGGCCAGCAAGCCAGATCAGTGATAGCAAGAGGTGGCGACAGTTCTCAGCTGAAAATTGGACATCTCAGCCCTTGTTTAAAATCCCCGAATGGCAAAGCACCTTCTAGAATAATCCAGAAGCTTCAGCATGGCGTTTCTTCCCTGTGATCTGGCTCTATCTGGACCTGGCTCCTTTCCTGCGCATTCCGTTCCTTGTAGGCCCTTGAGAACAGCAACGTTCCTCCTCCCTGACCCCATGAGGGCAGTTTCCATTTCAGAGGAACGCCAAGCCCTGCCCTCGGTTCCCAGAGCACCTTGTCGAGTCTCCAGCTTACCATCTGTCCCCTGTGCTGCAGATACGCATGCACTGGGGGCCTCCCCCAGCCCGAGACTTCACTGAGAGGCGGGCCTTTGACTCTCCCATCCCCATGTCCCTGCACCTGGCGCAGGGCCGGGCAGAGACAAAGAGTAAGTGACCAGCCCAAGCCTGAGAATCTAGGCTGGAAGGCTCACATGTGTGCTCCTTGCTACCCCCTCTGGCGTCCCGCCAATCCAGTTAACCCTCTGGGTCGGGACTCATCCGGAAGCTGCTTGAAAATCCATCATACGCTTTTGTTGAATTTTAGTTTTGCACACGTTTTTGTTGTCATGGCATGGGTATTCTTACCATGATTGGTAAATCCTGGGGTTAGAACCCACATTTAAGACTTTTTCTGCAGGAAAATATACCCTAGAAAACTGACAAACTTCCAAAACAATTTATTTGGAAGTGGGCACCTGGCTGTGATGGTTTAAATGACACCTGCTTCATAAAAAGCAAGAACTAGGGGCGCCTGGGTGGCTCAGTTGGTTGAGCGACTGCCTTCGGCTCAGGTCATGATCCTGGAGACCCGGGATCGATTCCCGCATCGGGCTCCCTGCTCGGCGGGAAGCCTGCTTCTCCCTCTCTCACTCCCCCTGCTTGTGTTCCCTCTCTGGCTGTGTTTCTCTCTGTCAAATAAATAAAATCTTAAAAAAAAAAAAAGCAAGAACTAATAATAGTTATTTTAAAATGTGTCTTTGCCATTTTAAAGAAGAAAAAGTGAAAGGAATAAAGTTGAAACACATACTGGATTCGTTTCCATCACTAACATCCCAGTTCTGAATCCTAATGCAGTTAACAAAAAATTGATCTCCTAACATCTCAAACTGAAGCCCATAAACTCAAGCATATGAAGAGTATAGAACAAGAGGCAAGTGCCGCTGTGAACAGCAATGGGCATGAGTCTCAGAGACAGTGTTGGGTGAAGCAAGCAGACACAAGACACAGAAAGCTCAAAGACAGGCGAAACTCAGCTTTGGTGGTAGGAGACAGAAGGCGGTTCCCTCTGGGAGGTGCGCGGAGGGAGCAGAGGGAGAGGGCACGGGGCGCCGGGGTCTCCCTACAGCTTGATTCTGGGGGCAGCGCAAGAGCGTGCAGCTGTGTGGAAGGCCCTTAGGTGTGCACTTGGGACAGGTGGACACGGCTGCTGTATTTAAGGAAGTGTGCAGGAAATGAGGTCACCTGGCAATGACCATGCGCGGACGCGCACCTTGGCCACACATTTTGGGTACCCTGACTTCCCAGCCACCTGCACTGCTCTTTCACTAACCCATTCATCTGATGTTCTCTGTGTTGACCCCCTGCACTACCTCTCTGTCTCCAACAGAAGCCTTAGGATGGCAAGGGTGCAGACTTGCTCACCAAAACATCCTCAACGCACAGAACAGAACTTGGCATGGGGCAGGTGAGGGAATCTGCCACTCTGTGTCCCTCTAGCCATGCTAGAGACCAGCCAATCTCCATTCTGAATTCAGGCCACTTGAAATTCCACTCATATTGTGATGTGGTGTCTGTTGCACTTACCACTAGAGGCTTAAGTGTAATAATTCTGGAAACAATCTCAGCAGCTAAGGCAGGCAGCTCATAAAAGCTTTGGTCTTTTGTGATTCTGCAGATAGTTTCATGAAGTTTCAGGCACACAGTCAAGTAGGACTGTACCAAGGGCTCCTCAAGAATCCTACCCCGCAAAGAGTTAAGAGAGATCATTGAAGTAATTTAGGAGAAGTGAGATAACAGTACCCATTATCCCTGGCGAATGCCTTCCCCTCGAAATACCTACGAGGAAGGCATGGTTCTGATCCCATGTAGGTTAACATGAGGAACATTTCAACAGATCCTGATCTTATGACCGAGATAAAAAGGAACTAAAGTCCTTTTGGTTTGCCTCCATGGTCTGACCTGTTTTAACAAAAGTAAACTGAAACTATTCCCAAGTGTAGTCCCATATTGAAGAAGAAAAAAAAAAAAGCTAGGGATGGATGTTACTGAAGATCAGGATACTACACAAATATGAAAAAATTTCAGGAAGATCCAGGGAGGGAGGGAGGGAAGTTGGGATGGGGAAAAGTGCTAGAACGGGCACCATGTGTGGAGACCAGGTCTCGCGCTCCCTGGCTGGCATGCATCCAGGCTGACAAGAGCTAACCAGAGCATCGTGTGGCCAGTGGCAGGAGAAAGGCACTGTGGGGGTGCTTCTGTGGGACCCAGGGGGGGCCTTGAAGCCACTGGGGCTTGACATTAACAGACATCTGACACCCCCACCACCATCCTGAACACCCTAAGAATTCAGGTGAGGTGACACGGAAAGAGCTCTGAGAATCAGGGAACACGTGTGGGTTTCTGTTGTTCATCTGTACGGTGTGTCCCTTCGGGATGTCAGAGGTCATACGAGGTTGTGGGGCCAAATGATCGGATAACTATGTAAACCTATGCTTGATTTTTATTTTCAACCGACCTGACTTGCAAAAAACATATGAAGAATGACATTAAAGAAATGCAGAACCCACGCAAGAATGCAGAATATGGCAATTGTTCAAAAAATAAATGGAAGTAAACTTATGGGAAAAAACATCGGATGGAAATAAACCAAAATCTTAGCAGCAGGTACTGATTATTTTCCTTTTAGACAAAAGCAAATCAAACCAGGATGTTAAGAGCTCAGAAAGGAGGTGGGACATATATCGAGGACCTGATTCAACAGCAGATATGAGACACTGCCAGGCAGGGGTCAGGGGAGGGGACCTCATGCAAGACAAAGGCCGTATTTCACTTTTCTACTTACTTGTCCTGAAAACTATCCAGGAGTTGCAACAGCATTTGAAACACTTCCTCAATGTTCTGGGGAGTGAAGAGAAAAGATAGGAAAGAGTTAATCACAATGCCACCATCTTCCTGAAAACAGAACTGAAAAAAAAAAAAAAAAACCTGTAACCTAAATAAGGCAAATGTAGGTTCTTTTTTCCTACATGGGTAGAAATGTACCCGATGGGTTCTTTTCTTTCTACAAATGAGTTTTCAGATGCTCAAGAATCAAGCTTACATCTTCCAAAAACAAAATTCAGGATATAAGATTATACTGTTTTCTGCATCCCATGAAATGGGAAAGGAGAGAGCAGCTGTGTGGACCCTGCCTGGACCTCCCCCACACGCACATGCACACGCGCGCACACACACACATGCACACGCACACGGCCTGACCGCCCAGGGCGCCCCCCACCCAGAGTAGTGGCAAACAGAGCTGCCCTGTAGCCCTAAGAAACAGTGGCCCACCACGTCTCCAGCTTCAAAGTGCTTCACCCTGCCCGGATTTCAGAAAAAAGGAATCATAGGCCCCAACTGTTTAGCTTCTGATCTGCTTTTGCTAAGGACTCGAAAGCCTGTTCCAACAATGGACAACAGACCTCCCGATTTCTGCGGAAGACTTCTGTAAGCCCGTGAAGCCGGTACCAGGTTCCGACAAGGCAGTCCAGGACACGAGTAGGGAAGCGACCCAGGTAGTCTATGAGGTTCTTCATGTAGAAGACCAAGTTGCTCAGAGGCAGCAGACTGAACCAGGACCGGAACAGCCTCGCGTCTATGTCCAGCAAATGGCTCTGCTCTCCCATGAGCTGCACTAACTTTGACCTGGATAAGGGACAACGGGAACAGAAGGGCAGCCAGGGGATCAGCGCACACGAGGTTAAGGTAAAGTACAGTCATGTCCGCCATGTCAGCCGAGACCTATAAAATTCAAACTTTAAAAATAATTGAATCAAATGAAAAGCAAACAATAACATATTAAGAATTCGCCACACTGATGAACCTCGAGGACACAATGCTGAGTGAAACCAGCCTGTGGCTCGAGGTCAGACATTCTGACCACGTCCGTGAGGTCCCTAACGTGTGCAAATTACAAGACAGAAAGTAGGACGGTGCTAATGGGGGGGTGACGGGGGGACAGGGAAACAGAGGTGTTGCTTAATGCCGTCAGAGTTTCAATTTGAAAAACCTCTGGGACGGAAGGTGGCGACCCAAGAACACGAGTGTGCCCGATGCCACTGAAATGCACACGGAGAACGACCAGAGGTCAAATCCTACGGCGTGTGCATTTTGCCACAGCAAAAACCTTCACTGAGATTTGAGCACCTTCCCAGCTTCATCGGGATACCACTGACATCTAACGCCCTGTAAGCCTGATGCATACGATGTGCTGACCCGGAGGATTAGCCAGCACTCATGGCACGTCATAGGACCAGCTTCCCTCTTGTGTACTAACAACATGTAGGATCTCCTCTCTCCGCAGCCTAGAAGTCTGTCATACAGTATACTAACTGTAGGCACCACGCTGCGCCCTGGGGTCCTAGAACCCCCTCATCTTCTGGCTGGAAATTTGTCTGATGACCAACATCTCCTGATTTCCCCCAGCAGTCTCCATCCTACTCTCTGTTCCCAGGAATTAAACGTTTTTAGATTCCACACAAGTGCTATCGTACATATCCCATTGCCGAGTGTGTGTGCATGTGTGCGTGTGTGCATCTCACACCTCTGCTATCCATTCATTGGTCAATGGGCACTCGGTTTCCAAGTCTCAGCTATTGTGAAGAATGCAGCAGTGACCATGGGGCTGCTCACATGTCTTTGAGATGCCAATTCCATTTCCTTGGGATACACACCCACAGGAGGGACCTGTGGTTCACAGAGTGGTCCCCCTGTTAATTTTTTGAGGAATCTCCATACTGTCTTCCAAACGGGCTGCAATGATATATGAATTAAGTGTTTTGCATGAGTGGCTAAGTGAATGCTTCAGATCAAACAGTCCAAGGCAGCCCAGTGAAGGTCTTTAAGTCATGCCGATTCTGTGACATTGTACTGGGCACCCCCAGAAGATGACCACTGAAAAATCAATAAAGCAAGGCACCACGTGGATGAAGGTTCACACATAGTAAAATCCACGTCTGCCTAAAAGGTAAGATCTTTAAGACCAGGGCTGGTGTTCGCCATTCTCCACTGTTAAAAATTAAATGTCTGGGGCGCCTGGGTGGCTCAGTTGGTTAAGCGATGGCCTTCGGCTCAGGTCATGATCCCGGGTCCTGGGATTGAGTCCCATATCGGGCTCCCTGCTCAACGGGAAACCTGCTTCTCCCTCTCTCACTTCCCCTGCTTCTGTTCCCTCTCTGGCTGTGTTTCTTGCTGTCAAATAAATAAAATATTTAAAAAAAACACCTAAATTTCTTCCAGACAGTTTGTATACCACTGAAGGGCCCTTAAAATATATGCAATGATATGAATAATCTTAACTGGGCTTTAACTTCTAAAGGTTCCATGAGAGTGGAGGAGCGATGACTTAGCTGGGCTACTTTAATCCCTAAGAGCACATCGGCAGGAGTGCCCTGGGCTGGTGGAGGGGTGGGAGCCGGTGAGGCCTGGAATCCTCTCTCTGATCCAAGGCAACGTGAACGGGCTGGGGAGACGGGGCGTTGTGCTTGCGACTGAACACAAGTATTCCTCTTTTTTAACTTTTTTATCTAATTTTGATGTGATTTGTGTTCTTAAGTTCGATCTACCATTTTCCATTTGTGAATTGTGCGTTCTGTGTCTTCTCTGAGAAAGCTCGGCTCGCCTGGACACTGGTACCCCTAACCCCAAGACTGGCAGGGACCACGTGCTGAGCCTTTGCCGGGGTGGGCCTGCTCTCAGGGATTTGGCTCAGGGAGAGGACTGGATAGGGCGGCAACGAAAACGCTCGACGAAGCACCCGTGCTCACAAAGTCAGAGTGCAGAAGGAAGAAACAACACCCATGTCCGGTCTCCGCTAAAGTAAAAATAAATTCTAACGGGTAAGCAGTCGTCACAACAACGTAGCTGTGTGCAGAGTGGCTCACAGAGTACCGTGAAGTGAAAAAAAGCCTGTCACAAAACAGGACAAAGAGCCGATCGCTTGTCAGTGCGGCGAGCGCCGCCTGCGCCTGCAAAGCCGCGTTTGGACAAAATCCTGGAAAGCGTGTGCCAGTGTTGGCGACAACGACCGCCCCTGTGAATGCAGGCCGTTTTTTGTTACATTTCTTTTACGCCTACAATTTGTTAAAGAAGTCATTTTAAAAGATCGCTAGAAGCGGAGTGTGCGCACCCAGGGGCCCGCCAGAGAGCCCGAGGCACAACTGTGGTTCCGAGATTTACAGATGGAGGTGCAGTTCCACGACTTACAGATCTGGCCTTCTTTCCCGGAACTCCGAGAAGGGGATTCCTTCCAGGGCTGCCCAGGTGTCCTCAGGCTGCATCCTGGAGTCCTTCCCTTGAGGGGGTGCCGTCAGGCAGTGGTGCAGGACGGGCAGGGTGAGCACCCAGCGGTCCACTGTTCTCACCATGCACTGTCGGCACAGGTTGACCAAGAAGGCTCGCCAGCTGGGAAGGGAGCAGACAGTGCACAGTGAGCTGGGGTGGCTGGTGTCCTGCACGGGGGCGGGTGGCTAACAGCTCCTCACATGGAGGAGGGAAGGAGGACTCACGGGTGGCCGAAAAGAGTGATGAGCCGCAGGAGAAATGTGGTTGCATGGGACATGGGGGCGCCCTCGGCACCCCGCAAAGCATCAGGCTCTGGACAGGCTTTCTGTAAAGACCCACGGCAAACGTCCATCCCCCTTGACAGCTGAGGCTCAGGAGGACTATGAGATCTGTGAGCCCAGACCCTCTGGGAACAGTAAATCCAAAGACAGAGGCACTCTGCCAACCATACACGGCACGCGGCCTGCGGTCGCAAGATATGAAGGCTAGCCAGTTCTCAGAAACACTCAAAATTCGTATATTTGCTGCCAATTCCTCCCTCTTAAAAAAATGTAGTGTTGAACTCAGTGTTTCAAGCTTGTAAAACCAGGAGGCAGATGTCCTAATAAGACTCACTGCTCGGGGAAGGTTGCCTCCACTGCCCTCCAGTTCTGCTCACACGGCTGCTGAAAACAGCGCAGGAAGAGCCTGAAATCATCGGGTGCCGAGCGGGGTCCCCCATCCCGGGCAGCGGAGGCTCCTCAGGGCAGGCCGGCACCCCCTCACTGCACCTGGCCCAGCGCACTGTGGCCGAGGCCCAGGGAAAGTGCCCCCCTCCCCCCCTCCCCCAGGTATGCCTAGGCTGCGCCCCTACAATCAGTCTTCAGACCCTAATATCTGCAACCTCACTGCACACAGGGTGATCTGGTGCATTTTCAAGTTTTCGTGCTTGTGGGCCAGGGAAGCTAAACTTTGACATTTATAAGGGTCAAAACGACTTCAACCCACAGGCTCTATTTCTGCCTGGAGGACACACCACATGTACGTCTGCTTCGTTAAAAAATAAAAATAAAAAAGGAGCATTCCAAACAGAAAGATAAGAAAAGGAGAAAACACGTCCTGGTTCTCATAAGATTAAAATCTTGCATATACGAGACACGTAAGAAAGAATCTGTCTTTGTGGACTTTCTGGAATGTCCTTCTTCGTGATGACCTGTAACTCTTTCCGTAAAAAGCACGTATAGTCCGGCGCCCCATTTTCCCTCCCTGGAGCATGTGTGCTCCTCCTGGTAGGTCCCAGTTGGCTGCTTTAACTTAGGCTCAGATAAAATACTGTTCCTGTTTTGTTTTCCTTTTCTTAAGATCTCATTTTTACGTGGAGTTCCTGGCTGGTTGGGTCAGTGGGGCATGCGACCTTGATCTTAGGGTCCTGAGCTGGGGGCCCACGTTGGGTGTGGAGCCTACTTAACAAAAAAACTAACAAAAAAATTTAAAACTTTTATTTTTAGGTCATCTCCACACCCACTGCAGGGCTCCAACTCACAACCCGAAGCTCAGGAGTCGCCTGCTACACCGGCTGAGCCAGCCAGATGCCGCACTTGCTTTACTTTTTTTATTATGTTTTTTTTTTTTTTTTAATTTTAAAAAAAGGTTTGCTCATTTGGGGCTGCCAGGGCAAGGCATGGTCCAGCATAAAGCTTCTCAAAAACAGGCGATCTGATAGAAGAATAATAAAAGTAAAACCAAACACACGCTAGGAAGAAGGCTGGTGGGGCGGGCACTGAGGGGGCAGGTGGATGAAGCGCTGGTAGGCTTTTCCGGGCACACCTGCATCAGACCTGTGACAGACCCTGGTTTGTACAATCAGGTCATCCTTATAAACAGCTATGAACCATCTGACACACACAATACCTCTGATGTATTCCGAAGATGTGGATTAGGTCACTGTTGAGGTCAACTGGTGAACACGCGTTGGAGCAAAGAAGGTCACAGAGCAACAGCAGGTCATTCTCTGATAAGGGAAGGTCAAACCTTTCCACAGCAAAAAGGAGGATCAGGCCCATTCTCAATCTACTCCTCACTGGGGCGTCTGCAGGCAGAGGGGCCCCACTTCTTTCCAGGAACGGCGCCGCCTGCTTTCTCAAATACTGCCACAGGTTTTTCTTCACCTGGCCCCAGGAGAGAAGGCTGAATCATGGAGTTGAAGCCAGCAGGGGTGCAAGAGGGGCCCCTTCATTGCCCTCCGTGCCCCATCAGCTGGGCAGGGGACCAAGGCCCCTGAGGGGTGGAGACCGCTCCATGGAGGGGCTGCCCCACTGCCCTGCCTCCCCAGCTAACCCTGAGCAGCCCCCACTTCCCAGGCCTAGTCGCCCTGGGCTTTTGATGGGAGCCACCACCAATGGTGCAGTCCAGAAACCCTGCCTGGTGGAGGGGCCCTTCATGCTTGTGAGAGTCCAACTGCCATTTCAGAAATGGCCCCAGGTCCCTCTCAACACTGCAAGGATTGCGAGGGTCATCTCACAATGTGGGGGTAAGAGGTGATAAAGCAGGGTTCCTCCTGTTTCTTCTACTTTGCCAGAGGCCAGGTGCTGGGGGCGCGGGAGGGGGGTGAGGGGATGACTTCACCAGGAGAGGAGGTGGG
>PITA01009317.1:0-78693 GCA_004023965.1 Spilogale gracilis | reverse complement strand
GTCTTTCCCTAAACACGTGAGATTATTTGAAAATGCTATCGAAAGGCCCAATTTATAAGCTGTCGGGTTTGCTGCCCCCATGGAGCCTTTGTCCTGCTCTGTCATTTCCCAGTCATGCAGTAGTGCTCATCATGTTCTTCAGCACACACCTGTCCAAGTGCCTCATGTTCATGGCTCTTGATAAACCTCCCCCGTCTTCCCTCCTCGTGAGGAAATAGTCCACTTCCCTTCCTAATGAGTTCCTGCTTTCCTCAAAGCATCCATTGCTTCTGACTGCACCGTGGCTTTGAGGGTCCATCTCAGCCCATCCCTCTGTGTCCTTTTTAGCTTTGTCATTATCTCATCTACTCTGGATGGCGACCAGATGTTGTTGGTGAGTGTGTTGCTCCTTTCTGCCCCAGGGAGATACAGGTAGAGGCCCAGGGCTCCTGCCATTAGCATTGGGCTTTGCTGGCAAGCTCAGGCTCTTGCACTGAAGTGCATAGCTGGAAACCACATCTAAAAACCATACTAATGGTGTCTTTCCTAGAGGAAATTTGTTTTGTGCTGCTGAAGACTATGGCACTGGTGGAAATCTGTCTTTTGGGAACTTGGAGGTTTCGTGTGTAGGGCTGTGTGTATATTTCTGTTGCTGCATGTGTACTTGTCTGTAACTGTGTGTGTATGAGACTGTGTGTGTGTGTGTGTGTGTGTGTGTGTACTTGGTCTTTCCTGATCACCTGTTACCACATGGATTCTGTTCCTCAGGGTTATACCAGTTCTCTCTTTCTCTTGGGATTTAGATTTGATGTCTTCAAACATCCAAAGATAGTCACTACCTTATTGATTCCTGCATAGAACAGGTGTAGTTCATGCATGAGAATACTCCTGATTCACAGGCTTCTGGATGGTAACCACTAACCAAAACCCCATGCATTTTGTCTTATCCTGTAGACCATGGCAATGAAAAGTGTGGTCTGCAGATGGATTTCGGTCTATGGACTGAGATGATTATCAGTAATGAGATGGCAAGCTTACACAAGAACCTAAACAAGCACATTGCTTCCTTCATTGTCACAGAGTCATGCTATGGAAAAAATATCAGCTGAACAGAATGCTCAGAAATAGAGTTGGCTTCTCTTCTGGCCCAAGTTCCTTATAAGATTAAGAACTGGAAATATCTAGTTTGGGACCAGCACTTTGTGTTGCCCTGCTGCCTGAGAGTGTTCTGGTATGTTTAATATCATCTGTCTTGTGCAGGTGGCTAGGCCAGTGCTATGAGTTCACCTCCCCTCCTTCTTTAGCTCTTCTTATCCACTCAGCATGGCTTCACAGCTTTCCAGGCATGCAGAAAAGTCAGCCAGAGCAGAGGCTTTTAACTGCTGAAGGTCCCCACAAAATTTTCATTCCATCCCCCAGCACCAAGAACCATTTTCTGAATCAGAGACTTTAATTGTAAGGTTTTTAACAGCATAACACCATTAAATCAAAAAAAAAAGAGAGAGAGATTTGTAGAAAGTGGAGCAATTTGTTATGTAAATAAATTCCTATGTTCCCTTCTCCCATCTCCTAAAAGGTTGGCAAGACATTACTTAATTGTGAGTATCTTAAAACCTAGTATGGATCTGTAATCCTAATATGAGTTTATAAGCACTGACATATATGACGATATTTTTGTGAGCATGATATGAAAAAAAGTCTGAGGACTGAGACAAGGTTAAGAGAAGTCTCTTTAAACATCTAAAGTAATTAAAGGGAAAACAGACTGCAGACTGTGGCTGTATTAAATTGAAACAAAAATGTGAGTATATATTTAAGACGCCATGAACTCCCTATATCTGCTCCTTGTCTTCAAAATCTTGTCGCCTTAATTTTGTATCAAGATGGTAATATGACTGAAATTTATCTATGTCCAGGCAGACATTCCTCTACATAAAAATTCATTATTCTGAGCTAAATAAATAAAAATGCAAAGAGAATTATTCTCCAGTTTATTTGTCTGTAAAGTAGGAAAGCCCAGTAATGTATATAGCATGAAAACCCATTACCATGGGTTTGTTATTAAATTTATCATTTTTAAGTGAGTCTGTCTCTTTGTACTCTGAAGTCAGATCACTGACTCTGCATTTTGATTTGCAATGTTGTTTGGAAGAGATGAAATAGGATTCATCATCTGCTTGTGTTTTCTGCACAACCCCCCTGTTTATTCATTGGGTGAGCCACTTAAAATCACCATCAGAAGATCCTCGAGACTAATTTGAGTTGCTAGCCAATGTCAGTTTGTATAACCCTCAAACGATCGAACTTTTGAACTGGAAACATCACGTCAGGTCCCTCTGACTTCAGGTGGATGGAGGTGACCCACTTTCCTGCACCCTGATCTAGCACAGTGCATCTGATACACGTAGGATACAAGCTTGTGGCTCAAAGAAAGGTCACAGAGTTTCATAGCAGAGCTTTCAATGAAGAACTTCCTTGTTCCCAACTCCTTACTTCCCCAGCTTTCATTGCTTGTTGGGATCCTTGAGGATTTCCACAGCAGACACCTGAAATGTGCATTCAAAGTAAGAAGAATACAAAGTACGGAGTTTAATTCCTCAGAGTACCCTTATGATCAGATGTATCTCATCTTTCAGATATAGCTTACGTGTCATTTTTTTCTCCCCAAATATTCCTTCCCCAGCTAATCTATTTAAAGTTGTCAGCCTGCTAACTTCTTTATCCCCGCTACCTCTGTTGCAGCTTCTTTCAGAGCATTTATTAGTCTGGTGGTTTATCTTTATTTACTTATTGTTTATCTCCTTCTGAATAATAGAAACTCCACGAGGGCAATGAACCTGTATTTTTTTTTTTTTAACCTCAGAGTTTAGTGCACTGTCTGGCCTAGATGGACTGCTCTGATATATTAGAAAATATGATGATTATAGGTGTGAGGTTGGAATATTTTGGTTACTGGATAGTTTAGAAAGTATCAGAATATCTAACAAAGATGGCTGAAGGCAAATGGGAAATGCATTTCGAAAACTGATTAATTGATTTAGAGATCATAAGCAAGAGGGACTGAGGGAGAGAGAGTCTCAAGCAGACTCCCCCCTGAGTATAGATCCTGATGTGGGGCTCGATCTCATGATTCTGAGATCATGAACTGAGCCAAAACCAATAGTCTGGTGCTTAACCAACTATGCCACCCAGGTACCCCAGGAAATGCATTTTGAAAAGGCTTATGTTACCCTTATGACTTGATATAAAAGCAGCAATTGTATACCTTTCCATACCTGAGTAAGCCTCAGACGTGCCTGTGAATTTTTATATTTATTTTTATTTTTTAAGGTTTTGTTCATTTATTGGAGATAGCATGAGAGAGAGAGCGTGAATGGGGTAGAGGGAGCAGAGGGAGAGAGAAAAGCAGGTTCCCTGCTGAGCAGGGAGTCCAATACAGAGCTCCATCCCAGGACCCCGGGATCATGACCTGAGGGAAAGGCAGACACTTAACCGACTGAACCACCCAGGCACCCCTGTGTCCCTGAAATTTTAAATCATTATAGTAATTTTTTATTATTTGGAAATGGCCACTTACTAAGGAGCAGCTAGCTGATCATCAAGAAGCCAGAAATTTTTGCTTTCCCCACTTGCAACATGCAGAAACGAGTATAAGGCAGTGTCTATTTGCAATGTATGGTCTTTCTTTCTTGCAGAATTCATTTCTTTAAAAAAAGCTGTGTTTTCAAAGGTGTGAAGCAGGTCAAACAATAAGGCTCTTATTTGAATTAAGTGGAACCAACTGTTTGCTTCTTCTAGTGAAATTGAACAGTTAGTCAATTTTGCTTTCAGGATTACTAATTGCAATCTTCCTTAAAGATCATGCAAGAAAGAGCAATAACAATTAAGACCTCAGAAGGAGAAAGCATAATTTTATCAATTAGAGTGCAAAAAATTGTAAGCTTTTTTTTTTTTTTTTTAAAGCTGATCTGGTCTCTTAGGAAATATAATCAAGAGACAATGAATATTTTTTTTGGGCGGGGAGCAGTCTTAGGTTCGTTGCTTATTTCAAGACACTGTCTGGAAATCTATGTGATGAGCAATCCTGGAATTAGGCTGGGCATTTGTTTTAGTTCTTAGTACATCACATGGTACCACTCCATAAAAAGCAGTGAGAGAGAGAAGCTATTAAAGGTAAGGATAGTAGAGATCAAGATGGAATCCTGGGGGGATCAAAGTAGACTTGCAGGTTGATGACAGCTGGGACATAGAAGTAGTGGCATTTCAAAGGATTTATGTTTCAAAAGTTAGGTGGGCATTTTGGTGAAATGGTTATGACATTTTGCAAATTGCTCAGTAGATGGGTTACAATTGCAAACATACTCCGTCCAGGCCCCCCTTTTTTTTTGTAGAAATGGACAAGCTAATTTTTTATTCAAACACATAGGGAACTAGGAATATGTAAAAAGCACAGCAAAGTTTGGGAGTCACCACTACCTTAACCCAAGAGTTAGCGTGAAGCCATGTTATCATGAAGGTAGGGTTCTGGCATGAGGATGAACACACAGATAAGTTATGAGACTAGAGAGCTCAGAAATAGACCCACACTATCTGTTCGACTTGTAACTAAGAGAGCAAAGAAATCCAATGGAGAAAGAAAACTCTTACCCAGTTGTGCTAGAACAAATGGTTATGAATGTGGACATGAATGTTTCTCAACTCCTAGTTCCCACCACACAAAATTAATTGGGAATGGATCATCAGACTAAATGAACAAACATAAAAAAAACTAGACTAGTAGAATATCTTGATGAATTATGGGTGCGTGAAATTTTCCTAGAACAACAATCCTAAAAGAAAAATTCAAATTGGAATCCATCAAAATGCAAAACTTCTTGTCAAAGCACAACAACTAGAAAAAGGCAGCCCAGTTTATGAATTGGTAAAACATAGTTCTAAAAATGACTGGGCCTCAGTATATATTAAAAATACCTCTAGAAAGGGGGCCCCTCTTACACTGTTGGTAGGATTGCAAGCTGGTACAGCCACACTGGAAAACAGTATGGAGATTCCTCAAGGCGTTAAAATAGAGCTACCCTATGGCTCAGCAATTGGGCTACTAAGTATTTACCCCAAAGATACAGATGTAGTGAAAAGAAGGGGCACATATACCCCAATGTTCATAGCAGCAATGTACATAGTAGCCAAACTGTGGAAGGAACCAAGATATCCTTCAACAGATGAATATATAAGGAAGATGTGGTCCATATATACAATGGAATATTACTCAGCCTTTGGAAGGGATGGATACTCACCATTTGCATTGATATGGATGGAACTGGAGGGGATTATGCTGAGTGAAATAAGGCAAGCAGAGAAAGACAATTACCATATGATTTCACTTATATGTTGAACATAAGGGTGGCACAGAGGACCACAGAGGAAGGGAGGGAAAACTGAATGGGAAGAAATCGGAGAGGGAGACAAACCATGAGAGACTCTGGACTCCAGGAAACAAACTGAAGTTACAGAGGGAGGAAGGTAGGGAGATGGCATAACTGGGTTATGAGTATAAGAAGGGCACGTGTTGTGATGAGCACAGGGTGTTAAATGCAACTAATGAATCATTGAACATCACAAAAACTTCTGATATACTATATGCTGGCTAACTGAACATAATAAAAAATAAAAATACCTGTAATTCAACAATAAAAGGGCACAATGCGGTAAAAAATGGGTGAACAAACTGAACGCTTAATCAAAGAGTAATACAGATGGCCAGTAAGCATGTGAAGGCATTAATCTTCATGAATCTTCAAGGAAGTGCAGGGTAAAACCATATTGAAAGACTGCTAAATATCCATCCAGTATGTGAAACCAAAGAGACTGACCACACCCAATATTGGAGAAGACGTGAAACAAATGGAATCTATTCTGTTGTTTGTTGTAGGAGTGTAAAATAATGTAAGTTGGCAAAACCATCCAGCAGTATCTTAGAAAACTAAATCTACAACTAACTTATGTAACAGTTTGACTTTAAAGTTTTTTTCCAAGACAGATGAGAGCATATACCTGCAAAACAATTTGTACGAGAATGTTCACAGCAGCTTGAATCATAATAACCCAAATCTGTAAACAGCTCAGGGATTCATCAGCAGGTGATAAATATGTCCTGTGGAATGTCATTCAGTGGTGAAGAAGAGCGAATCTATGAAAAACAAAACAAAACAAATGGGTTGAATCTGAAAAACATGCCGCTGAGAGAAAGTCTCCCCTGAAAGAGGAGGTACTGGATTGTTTCATTTCTTTTTCTTTCTTTTTTTTTTTTTTTAAGATTTTATTTATTTGACAGAGAGGGAACACAAGCAGGGGGAGTGAGAGAGAGAAGCAGGCTTCCCGCCGAGCAGGGAGCCCGATGTGGGACTCGATCTCGAGTCTCCGGGATCATGACCCAAGCCGAAGGCAGTCGCTTAACCAACTGAGCCACCCAGGCGCCCCGGATTGTTTCATTTCTATGAAGTTCTACTATAGGCAAAGCTAATCTTGGTGAAAAAAGAATCTGGATTATGTTTGCAACTGGTGGGGGTCAGGGAGTGAAGCAGAGATTGACTTGGAAAGAGCATGAGGGAACTTTCTGGGTGACGACAGTGTTCCTTATGTTGAGAAAAGTTGGAACCACTTAGGTGTATGTATTTTTCAGAACTTACCAAATGACCTGTTTATAATTGATGCAAGTAAAGTGTACATATAACACCTAAAATAAAAAAGTGATAATGCACATAACATTTTAGCTTTCTGTAAAATGGTCTTATTAAACTGGACCCCGTGAGAGCCTGGGATGAATGTCAGTATATCTCTCAACACTTTGAAATTATATGCAAATTCTGGAGGGGGATTTCAAAGTGTTTGTGATGTTGTCAAAAAGAACCCTTTGTGACTTCCCCCAAATTTGAAGAAACAGCTATAGAATTACCTTTCAGATTAATAAAAACCTTGATAAATTTGTTTTTGTAATGAAGTACTATAAATTTTAGGTTGGGATTCAGAATCTTTTTGGTGTCATACTTAAGGGTCCACTCACCCCGCAAGTTTGTAGTGATGGTTTGCCTATTGTGTAATGGACCCAACAACAATTTTGATACATTCCCCATATCAATTCTAGAGGTGGTGGTCCTGAATAGATACTTTCATATCTTGATATCTCTTTTGCAAACTTAAAAAGAGGTAATATTACATATAATTACATAACTGTATATAGTCTTTGAGTGTGGTCTATACATGTTACATATGTGTACAGACAGGCAGTAATGCTCAAAGATTCAAAATTGAGTTGCTCAAGGTCATTATGAAAACAGTGATTAGACTCTAAGGCTGTCAATATTACTTTTTGGAATGTTTTTATTAGGTTATATTGCCCACCCACTGTCCTTTGTTAATTATCAATTTTATTTTCAGCTCTAACTCTAATGATGAGTGCAAAATTTCTTTGTTCACGGAAAATCAACTATGTATATGTACTTCATGCCTTCTCTATTTGGGAAGAATCATTAGGCTGCAATTAGCATTTAGTAATGATTTCCAGAAATAGTTCCCAACTATTAAAACTTGCTAAAACTTAAGATGTTTTATAATTACAAAAGAATATTAAATTTGTTAGAACTTTCTGCTCACCTCTCCTGCCAATTTACATTGAATTCTGAGTGATTTCTTCAGACCTGTTGATATACTATAATAACAACATTTGAGAATATGTCGCCTTGGTTTTATAATGCACATGTCAGTGAGCACTGTAAGCCATGAATCACTAAATTCTACACCTGAAGCTAATACTACACTGTACGTTAACTAACTGGAATTTAAGTAAAAACTTGGGTGGGGGGGAAGGCAGGTGCCAAATCTTTGACTTTACATGAGCAAAAAAGAAAAAAGCCCCAGAACAATTAAAGCAGGAAAATCTTAATAACTAATGAAATCACAAATTATTCTTTCTATATTTAATAAAATACATGCTATTTATGTATCAAGAGCAACTCAGTTTTGAATCTTTGAGCAATAAAATTGATCTTGTCAGAGAATGTAAGGAAAAAAAGATACCTGTGCCCATTATTTGAAATGGTTATAAGTGTGAAATATTTCATTCCAGTAAATTATGTTTAATAATAGCATATGACTGAATATCTTGCCTACATATCTGATCAGTGTCCAAATGCTCTATTGCTGTTGATAAAGGGCAAAGTTAGGTAGATTCTGTATTCTATTTCATATCGTATTAGTGCCCATGACCATCAATTTCAGTAGAGTGCCATATTTGATCTTAATAATAACATGATTTTAAAGGTCATCTTTAGCTATGCCCATAAAAATATTATGGAACAAATGATTAGATTAAGTGAGATATCCATTTGCTTTTCTAAAACTAAAACTTTTAATCATGTAAAAATACATTACCCTACTCCTCTTTGGTTTTGTGACTAGCTCCTTTACTTGTTCATGAAACTCCATTTGCCTTCTACAATTAGTCTTTAGATTGTTAAATGGGTTGCATAGGAGGGATTCATTTGTTGTCATTAGTAGCGCAATACTTAGGTATAATACCTTCATGGAGTGGTGTAGATCCTGGAGTAAAAGTCTTCAGGAAATGAATCTATCTTGCCTCTCATAATTCACAGCACATAGATAGCTCCTCATTATCTAGGCGGGTCGGCTAATCTTTGTCTCTGTAACTTCAGATCTTTTTGCGGCGTTTAAGGGTTTCCATGATACTTGACATAGGCTAGTGCCTAGAAATGTGTTGAAGAATAGTCCGCAGAGTAGCAAATGTCAGTTAGTTAACCTGCGGAGATGTTGTATGTATAGTTTACACTTGGACACAGGAAACCAACAGACAGTTGGCCAACTACTGCTTCTACAGGAGCCGAGAGTCTGATCCATACAAATTGAAGCAGGAATTACTTAAACTGGAGTCTCCAAAGTTACTGATCATCACCACCTCCCACGAGAAAGAGTATATTGCCTTTTTTTTTTTTTAAGGTGTACTGAGGTGTCATGACATGAACATGAACTTGGAACACAAACTTCTTCGAAATAAGTAGTTTTAAAAGAAGGCAGTTAATTTCTAGCTTCACTTGTTCATTGTATCTTTTTAGTAGGGTCACATTAGCACATTGTCAAAGTGCTCTAGACAGAAAGGAGACAGCTGGAATTCTTAAAGACGTTTTGTCATTTTTTAATGTTTCCTTTTGTTGGAGATTAATAGGTAGTTTAGGAGTCTATACAAAGCAATTTCAAAGGGATCATTGGTATGCGTGCATTTCAGCAGCTGAAGAATGGGGAAGAAACGAACATTTCCACATAGCATTCTCTTGCTATAATGAAAGTTAGAACTCCTCTGTAATCCAATTATCAGCCTCAAATTTTTCACTCTGTTTGGCAAACCCGTTTCTCTCATTTTTGTCTTGCAATTGGGTATATTTTAATATAATTGGCCTTTATATCTACTGCAGCTGTAACAGCACTGTGCTCAGATACCATCCAGAGAAAATGCCTAATTGTGTCCTATCCCTCCGTTACCATATATTTCCTTCCCTTTAAATTAGGTATGGGACAGAGTAGGGAGAAGGCTTGGATAATGTTTGTGTTCGTAGTTTATTTGGGCAGTAAGTTTGTTGGCATGGTTTAATTCATCGTGCTCTGAACGGCTAAAGATTAACTCTCTAAGGGTGGAAAATAGGACAAGTACATTTAAATGTTAGAATAAATGGCCTATTTGCAACCATATCATCACGAGAAGAAAAGTCTGTGATATCAACTAGAGGAAGGAAGGCTTGAGGCAAGATGTCAGAGTTGGGTTTTGTTTATTTGTTTTATGTCTCATGATGTGCATGTGTGTATATGTGTATGTAGTTTGTTGAAGGTACTGTGTGGGATGGGTTGGCTCTAGACAGGTAGCTTAGCCTGAACTTGTTAGTCAAAAGCAAGGTCAGGGTTAAAATATCATTTAATAGATTGTGGCATGACTGCTCATATTGTTACTGTAACCATCATATTAATTGAACAGATTTCTCTTGCATACTTATCACTTACATTCCATGTAACATTGGAGAAGAGTTTGAGCATTTGCATCTCTCATATTCCTTACAGCAGTGTTATGCTAGCAACAGGTACAGGACAACTTTTGGAGCACAGAGAATGGGTACCAGTTTTAAACTGGAGACTCAGAGAATCTTAAAGAGTTGATGACTGATGGTCCCAAGTCCAGAGGTGACCACCTATGTGAAAAGAATGCATGTTCCATTTAAGGACCTGCAGGTTACACAGAGGGCTGTAGGGGAGGAGGGCAAAGAAATGTAGTAACAGTTTCATCCAGGGCTGGATCATCCAAGGGCTGGTATATGCTATTAAAAATTGGTATCCTAAGGTTTAGGGCATTGACTGAGGGAATTAAAAAGCTATGGCTAGATGTATATTTAAAATGACCCCTCTAGCTGTAGGATACAAAAGGGCTAGACTAGGGGCAGGACTGGAGGTGGGGGGCCACTTAAGAAGTTGATTTCATAACCTAAGCCGAGGTCTGTGTGAGCAGCAACAGTGATGAAGGTAACAGGGAGTTTAAGGAATATTAATGCAATAGAATTCATAGCAGTTGTTAATGAACTGGACGTGAAGGGCAAGCCAGAGAGGGAAGTAAAGGATAGTGTTTGAATTTCTCTCTTGGATTTGCTACTGGTTAATGACACTGGGGGTCTAGGAGGTGTTGTGGTAGGGTTTGGAAAAGATGACACTCTACTGTGATGGGATGTTGAAGGGTTCTGGGAACACAGCCTGACAGAACTCAGCCTCTCAAAAATGGAATTGTAATTATTTAAGAGATTCATTTAAGAGGATAATAAAATAGAGAAAACATCTGGGAAAACATTATATAGATGGCCATGCATCATAGACACACTCTATTGCCTTTCTGTGCTTACTCCATTTTTTTCTGTCTTTATCACCAGGCAGAAATGCAGAATGATGTAGAGAAGAAAGGACAGAAAGGAAGACAGGACCTAGATGGAAAACGGGCAGCTCTCTAGTGAAGGGAAGATAATAGTCATCTGACTTTTTAGAATAGTCTTCTCCTCTAAGTGCTGAACATTTACTCTATGGGTCTGGCTAATTCAACATGTCTACAGAGATTCTGTCTCTAAATCAGTGTTGGTCTAGTTGATTTCTGTGGATTCTTCAAGATTTACCATTGTCTTATAATGGGAGGAAAGGGTGAAATGAGTAGAAAAGGGTAGTGGAAGCAGAGAACAGGCAAAGAACTCCTAAGCTAGGGCTGTGCTCTGTGCTTCTAATAACTTGAGATGGGAAAAAAATACAATGAACATTTCATCATAATTCTACCCAGTAAGTTGGATAAGGAGAGAATTTAGGGACTGGGAACAGGGTGATGGGGTTGGTGGAGGAAGTGAGGAAGATGCTACATAACAATTTGTCACTTGTACATTTTGCCTGAGTATATTCTGATCAGAGATCGTGAGGCTCCAAATGTTTAGAATGATGAAGTCCTTCATGGTGCTATAGCTGACCTGGTAGATTTGGATTTGGGAGAAATACCTTACAATACATCTCTTAGTTATGAGTCTCTTATCTCATAATCTAAGATAAAAATTCGCTACAACTTAGATTTTTCCAGATGACTCACACCAGCATTTTTGTGTTTTCATGAGATTTTTTTTTTTTTTCTCTACGCAGGAAGAAAAGACAAAATAAGAATAGCTTAAACAAGATAGAAGGCCCCGGGTTGTTGAGAACATGGTGGAGCCCAGTCAACACACGAGCCCTAAACTCTTTCTTCAGTCTCTCCCACTAAGAGACTCAAAATTGGAATGTAACTAAATCGCTCACAGCTAGCTCGCGGGATATGCCCTTCCTAGCCACTGCTGCTCTTGTGTGTGCACCCCACTTTGCATGATCAAAGAAAGAGTGAGAAGGGTCCATCCCCATTTGTTCGTGTCACTACCCAGAAATGGGACACACTGCTTCCACACTGTTAAACTTCCTCCCTCTGTTGGCCAAAACGTAGTCAACATGGTAGCGCTAGGCTTCCAAGGAGGTCAGACCACGTGGTTCTTGGAGGAGTGGTCATCCACCTGGCATTCTGTTTTTTAAAGGAAAAACAGGAAGAAGAATGTCCAAACAACTGACAGTCTCTGCCACTTGAGTCAAAACAGTTCTCCCAAATATTCAGAAAAGGTCAGATGTCTTTAAATTGTATTGGAGCCCCTCGATGTATATGTATATATATATATATGTATATATGGCCAGTTAGGTGTAAGTCTTGCTTATAGTTCTTTTAGAATGATTTTTCCAAGGTTATCAGTATGATGAATGATTTTAATTAAAGATAAAGACTAAGTTTTAAAGAAAGCCACAATTGATTGTTCATAAACAGGAAAAAGAAACCCTATTGTTACTAAGTTTTTCTGTTAAAATATTATTTGAAGTTTTACATTATTATTGCAGACTGTTAAAATTTATAATCAGTAAATATCTATGTTTGACTTTCAGGTTTTAGAAACCCTGAATTCTTGGCACAAAGTAGACTCAGCTTTGCAATCTGTGTCCTTTAATGTGGCCCTCCTTTCTAGAATAAAATCTTGGTAACAAAATAGTAATCATTTCTAAATTAAGATTTTTATTCAACCCCTAAGTAATATCCATTCTTTCCCTGTTAAAATAAAAAATAGATTCAAATGCTAACTCCTACAATTGTTAGTTTTGGTGGTTCTTGCTGATTAATTATATTTTTGTGTGTTAAATGAGGAAGATTTGATTGTGTTCCTGTTTTCTTGTTGTTAATTTTAATACCAGTACCTTAACTAAAAAGTGAAGATTTGAGGATGAAAAGGTATTCTCTTTGGCTGTTAGCTTTGAATTAAATTGATAGAATTCAGTTTAATTTGCAAAGAAATTGTCTTTCTTTAGGGGGTAGATGGTAGAGGAGGCCCTGATCTGGATTATTTTCATGTCTAATATGTTTCATCTGCATTTCGGCAAAGAACGTTGCATGAGCTCATTTCATATCTCTCCTGCATTTTTATATAGCCTGTGACCCTGCGCCAGCTATAAAACTGTTGAGAAGGTATTTATTCTTCTTTCCCAAGGTGCTGCCCAGATTCTGGGAAAATTGTCTTAAGTTGCAAGAGGTTAAAAAGGAAGTCAGAGAAGGGCGCCTGGGTGACTCAGTCATTAAACCTCTGCCTTTGGCTCAGTTCATGATCCCAGGATCCTGGGATAGAGCATCAGACTTCTTCCTGGCGGGGAGCCGGCGGGGGTGTGTGTGTGTGTGTGTGTGTGTGTGTGTGTGTGTGTGTGTGTGTGTGTCTGCTTCTTCCACTCCCCCTGCTTGTATTCCCTCTCTCCCTGTCTCTCTCTCTCTCAAATAAATAATATCTTAAAATAAAAAAAGGGAAGTCAGAGAATGAAATGAAATCACAAATCATGGGTAGGCATGAGCATAAAGGCCCTTACAAGAAGACTCAGCCAGCGCCTATATTTGGAGAGCTCTTTGCCACCACAGTTGTATTGATGCTGGTTTTTTTGTCCTGCTCCTATTATTGGAAAGCGTGATGATGCTCTCCAATGACCGATTCTCTTTTACTTGAGCGAATACAGAGGCTTCATTCTGGAAAATGATCTTCTTTTGATTGCCATCTGCTGCCCTGGATTTTTCCAGCCAGCTCACAGTTCTCACCCTCCGGCAGAGAGCGCTGTCCTGCTTGAGTCAGTTTATTATACTCCAGATATTTTAACACCACCTCCTCTTGAATCCACGAAAGGACCAAACCTGATGTCAGAAAGCTAGAACACGTAGCCTAAGAAAAATGCATCCATCCCAAAGCTAAAGGCAGAGGTAAGTCTAGAGGCAATTCATAGCTCCCTTAAAAGTTGAAAGATAAACAGTGACAGCAACCCCGGCTCTTTGCACCCTGGCCCTGATCTCAAATGGATTTTCCTGATTCCAGCTAATTGAAGGTGAAACAAAGCAGGACAGAGGCAGGGACCAAAAAACCCACAAACAAACAAACAAAAAACCCCCCCAAAAACCTTATCAGTTGTTGTAAGGCTTCTAAGCAAGGAAATGCAATTTCCTGATTGCCAGAGAAAGAGCTCATGTAAATCTTGCTGACGTGTTTTATATCGCTGCTAATGAAATGTGTTTTAGTTATCTAAGTGCTGTTGGCCTGGTCTTGGCCACAGCGCCTTGCTGCTAGGTTCCAGAACCTGTGTTTGTTAAGAATGTCAAGTAGTTCTCAAAAAGTTAATCTTTGCTAGCTAGTGGGTGTTGACTCTGTAGAGAATGGGCAAGCCTGTAGGCAGTTGGGTTTTAAGAGTGCTGTCTTAACTGAGGGGAGTGTGCTGGGGGCGGGGCAAGGGGGCTGGCTCAGTTGGCCCTCGAATTAGGAGCAAAAATGATAGAGATTGAAAAGGAATCAAATCAGAATTGAAGCAATCCATCACAAGGGCAGCGTAACGCAGTGAAGGCTCTTACCCACCATGGGCTGGAGATTACTTGGCCATTTTTTTTTACCTTTGTTACCATTGGGAACTATTCCACCCCCCCCACCCCCCACCCCCGTTTTCCCCTTTCTTTAATTTGTTTGTCACAGTAACTATTTTGTAGAATCCTCAGGAGGATTAACTGAGATTATAAACCTAAGAGGCCCTCTGAGCAGGTACTGAGCAAATGCTAACGTTGCCAAGCCTGTTGTTTAGCATGTATTATAAATATGAATGGTATTGCATGTTTAGTTCCTATACTTCAGTCTTTATAAGTGGCATAATCAACCCTAACCAAGTCTAATTGGCTATTTCACTTGAAAAGTGCTTTCCTCTTCATCTGAAACAGTTCACAAGAATTGCATAGCCCATGCATAGAGAAGGATATAGTTTTTTTGGACTAGTTGCCAAAGTAAACATTGTTTGAATTAATAATATATTTGCTTATTCATGACTTATTATCTACATAATATGTCATGCTTCTGTGTTCCTAAAAGTTACTTTAAGTATTTTATGGGGAAATAAAGCAAATACATTATTTGGTATTTTCACTTTTTGTCCATTCCTATTTTAACCTATTACTGAGCATTTTGGCACCCCCCCCCCCGTGACTTCTAAAATTCTAAAATTGTAACCAGTTGCAGAGTTAATTCAGTCAGAATTCTCAGCTCATTATCCTTCTTGTGACTATATTGTGTTTTCATTCCCTATCCTTCTAGCGGCTCTGCACTGGAGGTAGCTTTGAGAGAGACCATAATGATTTATATTTACCTGTGCTTTATTTTCTTAAATGAACCAGCACTCGTGATTTCATTTCTTTACCAAGTATCTTTTTTTTTTTAGATTTTTACTCAACAGTGTTTTTGAAATGTATTCATACTAATAAACACAGCTGTGTCTTTAGTTTTTACTGCCCCAGTATTCTACATTGCACATGTGCACGTCCTTTTACTTATCCGTTCTTAGCTGAATGCCTAGGTTACCCATGATTCCCTGGTATTATTACAACCCCGAAGCAAACGTACTCAAGCACAGCCCTTTATGGGACTGTGAGCTTTGCTCTCGGTAACACGGATTGAGCAGAGGCTGTTTATGAACACAGATGACTTGTGTTTCACCAAATAGCTCAGTTTGCAAATGTCCCTATTAGACATTCTTAATTTCTTAAGAATTAAGAAATTAATTCTTAATGAAAATTAAGAATTCTTAATTCTGATTTTTAATTTTTATCCAGATTAATTGATGGGAAAAATCATCATTCAGTACTTCCTTATTTAAATATTCTTTCACAAGTTTTAGCCCCTTGCACTGCCGCTCTCCCCTGAGGAGCATGGAAAAGTAAGTCTTCCTTCTTTCTCACGTACTAATCATGCATATAAATATGTGAAGTCACTTATTGCTCTCGGTAACACGGATTGAGCAGAGGCTGTTTATGAACACAGATGACTTGTGTGTGAAAATTCTTAATTTTTATCCAGATTAATTGATGGGAAAAAAGGAAGACTTCTCCATTTTATTTAACTTGAAAGTTTTATTTAAAGAGAATGGACACCATCCTGATGCTATTTGCATAAGCTTTTTTGTGGTTTCTGACCCTTTATAAAGTTGATCTTAGCATGTGTTTAGAAGAGAAAAGTGCCCAAACAACATTGATTCTGAGGTAGGGTATGTAAATAAGTGTTTTTGCTTAATTTGACTTTGAAAATGCCAGCCTTGCCATGATATTATATAATAGAAGTGTGGTTATTTTTTTTTTAAAGATTTTATTTATTTATGTGACACACAGAGAGAGATCACAAGTAGGCAGACAGAGAGAGAGGAGGAAGCAGGCTCCCCGCTGAGCAGAGAGCCCGATGTGGGCCTCAATCCCATGACCCTGAGATCATGACCTGAGCCGAAGGCAGAGGCTTTAACCCACTGAGCCACCCAGGTGCCCACAGAAGTGTGTTTTAAAGAAAAATTTTAAATAAACTGGCCCACATGTGGGATGATGGCTCACATTTCTTAAGAAATTCCAGGAAGCATGTTGTAGAGTTGAAACCACACTCGATTGTGAATTGACTATATTTTGTAGTGAAAATTCGTATCTTCTTTCTCATTCACTGAAAATGTAATTAATGATATTTTGCTTTTGGGTGCAGGTGTAATTATTTGGGTGCCCGAGTGAAATATTTATTTTTGGTTCTTTTGTATTGGAGTTTCAGAATCTCAGATGCCCTGACAAAGTTACAAGGACATCAAGTTAGAGGACCTGACTTAAGTGAAAATAGGTGACTACTGTTGGGTTTTCCTACTCACTTTGATTTCCATGTTGTGTGATTTCTGGGCTTTGATCAACTTCCTTACTCGACTTCTTCCCAACCCTCAAAATGTAACTGAATCCTGAGCAGGATTCTGAACCTGCTGTCTTCAAGAGCAGAACATTCTATCACCAAATATAAGGGATTTTTCTCAGCCGTTTCATTTTGTGACTCATTTCAGTTAATTTTTTGGCCATTGACCCTTCTGGGTCTCCTTTTCTCTCCATCATCTCTCCATCTGCTTTGCTTGATCTGCTTTTCTGATGTCCTCATCCTGTTGCCTCACATCAGACATTTTCAGGGCACGGCTGCTGGTCCTCAACTGTGCGAAATTCTAGATTTAGGTCCAAAAGCCTAATTACATAAGTACAGGGTGGGCGTTGATGGGATTGGACTCAGTCCCTCTGTTGATAAATACGTGAGGGTCTCTTAAGTATTAAAAAAAAAAATCCTTGTATTTGGAAAAAAAAGTGAGAGTTGAAGCAATCCCTCCGTACCCCACACTAGTTATTTTCTTTCAACTCACATTAATTTCTGAAGAACTCCTAGCGCTTGTAACCCTGCTAAACCTTGGTGGACCCAGAATGAGAAGGATCTGGAGCCTATTTAATGAGAAGAATTGAATAAAGAAGGTAGTAATATTGACTTTGGAAACAGAAGACCAATAATACACCTGGTAAGTGACTTCACATATTTATATACATGATTAGTACGTGAGAAAGAAGGAAGACTTACTTTTCCATGCTCCTCAGGGGAGAGCGGCAGTGCAAGGGGCTAAAACTTGTGAAAGAATATTTAAATAAGGAAGTACTGAATGATAATGAAGGCTCTTTGCTCCTATAAAAAGGAGCTTTGTGGAAAAAAGAAAAAATTTGATTTCCCTGAAAGGAGAGCTTTGTTGAAAAAAGAAAAAGTTTGATTTCCCTGAAAGGAGAGCAAAGAAAATCCTCTCTCGTGGATGCCATATTGAATCCAGCCTTGAATTAGATGATTTGTGGCATCCTCTGGCACTCAAAACTCCTCTGTTTTTCCTTGATTCTTGCAGTCATGGGGCCGTTTTTCTATTCAACTAACTCCAAACTTAAGAATCATTTTCAATTAATCTATTTTTATCTGCCTCTTAGAGTAATTCAGAAATACTAATTCTCAGAATGCCTTTTACAGCTGGCTCTGTTAAGTTATTTTTCCCAGTTTCTCTGTCTAGGTCACTGCTGTCGACATCTGGGGGTCCTCTCTGGTCCCCAGTCTTGTATGCATTAATACACGAGGCCTGTAAGGCCAGCATCCCTTCAGGTTTTGCTCAGCAGATGGCCCTACCTAAAAGCTCTGCAAAAAGTTCTGTTCTGCTGATTTCACCTAACTTGCTACTCCACATTACCTGCCTGCACTGTCAGGATTTTACTACGTTGAATACTCCTTCTTTCCATCTGTTCATACTCCCTGGGTTTCCCTCTTTTCCTCCAATAAGCGCTCCTAGGGTTCTGTTTCACTTGCTTGAGGGGCTCACTGGACTCAACACTTTTGGTACTTCTGGTTTCAAGGCTGCTATTTCTGCTTCCAGCAGCATATGTTTTAGAATGAAATCTTCACCTCTTTGTCTCCCTTACAGCAGCAACAGCAGCAGCAATAACAACTAGAGCCCTACGGGACAAAATGGCAGCCACCCTTTTGCAAAAATAGGCTAATATACCTCTTAAGTTTTCACTAACAGCCATGAAGTAAGGGCAAGAAACACAAGTCACCCTTCATTTGTTTACCCCCAACTCAGTGCTGATTTCATCACCTGATGAGCCAAAAGTTCGAGACAGAAATAGCAACATGCCTGTGTTAGTAGTACGCTCTGCCCTTATGTTACTGACACCAAGCCTCGTATTTGTGCATTCTGTAATTTGTAAATTTACTTCCTTGCTAATGTTTCCAACCCTAAGTGCTCACCTGCACTTGCTTCTACGCTCCTTTATGGGCGCATGCGCAGAGACGCAAAAAATATTGAGTCACCTCGCCCTTGTATGGGCTCTGATGCTATAAATCGATGTCCTATTCATCATGTAATTAGTGCTATAGCTTTTATATTTTTGTGGGGTTCTTTTGTTGGTGTTGTTGCTGTTTTAAAGTCGTGGAAGTGTACCACTCAAGCCTATCTTGTGCTCCTAAGCTGTGTTCATAAAGGCTGTGTGCTGTACCTTAGGGAGAAAATAGTTGTGTTCATTCAGCTTCGTTCATTCATGAGACAGAGTACTTTCTGGTCAGGAGTTGAATGTTAATGTATCATCAATATCTATTAAATCAGGTGTCTTTCAACACACATAAACAAGATTAGGCAGTGATCAATTGAGGAGATGAGTACAGTGTGACCAGAGTCTCATAGGAACCCTTGTGTTTCCCTTAGGAGCAATGTTTCTGTGTTCACGATGACTTTACAGAATATAACTGCTACAAAAGGGAAGAAATGACTACACTCTAGTACGTGCGAGAAATACACAAAAAGATGGAAGGTGACAGCATTCTCTGCTCATTTAATTAGGAAAAAGAAATCCAATTTGGAATAAAGGAGTAGAAGAATGCAGATACCTTTGGCTTGACCACAAAGGTGAAGTTAAAGCATCGTTCAGAAATGACCTATATGCGAAGCTATGTGCCATGTGGGCCAAACATGAGGAACTGTGTTGGAATTGAGAGAAAGGAAAGTGGGGGAAGAAGTGGAAGAAAAGGAGGTACATACGGAGAGGGAGGTGAGAAGAGGAGGGAGAAGGAAGAGGAAGAGAGCCAAGAAGATGGGGAGTCCAGTTAATCAATGGAAAAATCTAAAGATTGCCAAGCTGATGAAAACAAAAACTAGTACAAGTGGCAGAGGGAATTGAAATGACTGTGCTGTTTAAAGCCCGTGTTTCATTCAATCTAGAGCAATAAAAGATAAGGACAAGAGTATAATGACAGCAATTTTAACTAGTGAGAGGAATCTGTCTGGAGAAATGTTTTTTAAGTTACTGTTCCAACTTCTTGCTCACCTCCAAGCTTTTTAGTTCTAAGATTTTTTCTTCATCCTCTAACAGATGCTGACAGTTGGGGCAGTTGGTTTGAGAAATGCGAGCCAGAGGCAGAAGGAGAAGGGCTTGAAGTGAGTAGGTATCTAGGGGCACATGTGCGGGGAGCCGTATGTCTGTACTCTGGAGGGCAAAAAAACACACAGCCAGGAGGGACTGGGAGAGAATGAGGAAGGCAGGTGGGGGGGGGGGGCTTGAAAAGTGACAGCGGCCTCTTGGCACAGAAATTCCTTTTTTCCCTCTGTGCTTTCTTTTCTAAAAGTTCCCACCTACAAGGAAGTAGAGCAGTAAACCATTGCTAGCTTTCTTAAGAAAAGCTAATTACTACAAGATCAGGAAGATGAGGTGATAATTCTGTTTGGGGTAATACTTGGATTGTTGTGAAGTGAAAAGTCCCGGTTGGAGCCCCTTGCCCTAGTCCCTCTCACTGCTCCTCCACTGACAGTTGCCCTCCAACTTTTCTCCTATTATAAAATGTTGACAATGAAGCCACCGGAGTGTAAAAGAGGCCTCCCTGAGGGTGGTCTCCTTTCATTATGTCCCCTTGGACTGAAATGATTTCTATGAAGTTAGGTCTGTGATGGCTGTACCATTAGAAATAAAGGGCTATTGTAGCTGTCCAGGTGTGTGAAGGCATAGTAACTTGTGATTGGCATAGCACCTTTTCCATGAATAATTAGTTTTCAGGCAGCAGAATGAATGTGGAGAAGAAGTACTTCATCTTCTGCCGATATGGATTCTAATGTAATAGGAAGAATTCAGGGACTCAAATGCACTTGAGTTTGCTCTCAGCACAAGGGAGCAAAAGGACGAGGAAATGCCTCTCAGTGTGGGGCCTCTTACTCAGTTTTGGATTTGAGGAAGGACCTTTACGCTTGTCTGCCACAGAGCATAGTGAGAACTAGAAACACCTGCCATTCAGAGAAGTCAGGGCCTCGGTTATAGGTGACAGTTTCAGACCTGGAGCATCCGTGGTGGGACTTTTAGCTGCTTTAACCTTTTCACTCCAGGTTCTCCTACTTAGTTTTATTTTCCTTCCTGAAGTGTTTGCCTGAGGCTTGATAGAAACGGTTTGCTCCAGTTCAGAGCCTTCAGATGATTGATTTGTTGATCTTAAAGACTTACTCCCCTCCCAGCCCAGAGACTCCTGTGTTGGTCAGTGGTGTGAAGTATTTATGAGCTGCTCCCAGCTGGCTCAAGATTGGTTGAGACTGCAAATGACAATAGCAGATGGGATACTCGTTCCTTGGCTCGATGCGCTGATGGTGTGTCACATAAGAAGAATGGACTTAGGGCATTGATCATGATTGATTTTACAGTGACATTTAATTAATATGGACTTTCATGGACATTAGTTTCCGGGCTTAAAGATTGTCAACTCCATACCTGTCCGAAACCTGAGAGAGAGATACCTGCATAATACAGCTGATTTGCTTTTGCATTCTCCTGAGCAAACTCATTTCTGCAAAGTCGCATCTATATAGAGAGTTGAAGGAACTATTTGAACATTTGTATCTGTTTTTCATTTCTGTCCTTCAGGAGGCAAAGTTATTGTGTATGATTTCACTGAAGTGATCAACAGTCTGAGCTAAGTGCAGCTAATGATATCACATTGTATATCAAGAACCTTATTGTCATTTTCTTTTCCAGAATTACTGGCTGAAATCCTTCCTCCTAAAGGAATTTTTCCTCAGTGACTAATTCACTGGGGTTTCTCTCAATTTGGAATTTTGTCTTTATGACCAGAAACTATTTTCCATATGAATCTAGCTGAGATGTCACTTTTTCCCACACTTGCTGCCTTGTTCTTAACAAAGAGCCATTTGATTTATTCCTAAATATGTCCTCCAACAACTGGGTTCTATTAGAAGATGCTGTCACATACCTCACTTAGAAATCTCTATAGTAGATATAGAGGATAAGAAAAGGCTTATATTCAAGTGATTCCTCCACGTGAATCCAAATGATAGCCCAACACGATATTCTCTAGCCTGTGCTAGGAATGTTCTGGATGCCAGTAGTCAGAATTCATTGGATGATAAGGAACCTGTTGCATATTTGATGATAGTGACTATGGCTATCACTGGATGACAGTCATAATGATGATGGTGGTGGTGACGGTCATAGTCATTTACACTTGAGAATATTCTATATGCCACATTCTGTGGTCACTTGTCTGTGTGAATTGTTTCCTTGAATCACCACATTATTCGTACTAGGAGATTGTTATCCCCATTTTCTGGACAAGGATACAGAGTTCACTGAGGCTATATAGAATGTTAATAACACTGTGTATCAGTGTCAGCACATTTCCTGCAGGAGGTCGGATTAATTTCAAAGCTTCCTTTAGAATATTAACAAAATAAAGTGTCTACTTGGGCCATTCAAGGAAATGAATGTAACCGGGATAGGTGTAATAGAATGGAAAGGAGAAGACCCTGGACAAACAGAGGATCACTTTTTAAACCGCAATGTATGTAAAGTAACCTCGGGATCTTGTTAACATTTTAGATTTGGATTCACGAGTTCGATGCTGGTGCCTAGGATTCTGCATTTTTAGTAAACTTTGAAGAGTAGCCCATCTGGTGATAGAAGGACTACAGTTGGAAGCACAGCACTTTTAGCACATGGCCTTGACCAGATAGAACCAGTCAGCCAGCCTCCATAGCAGGGTAGCAGTGATGTTTGATGTGAACAGGTTCTAGGCTAGAGAGATGTGCTCCTTGAATTATGAGGAGTGCTTGTGATCTCTGTCATTTTTTTAAACATGAACATCATCAGACAACAAAAATTGACCTGAATTTTCGTACTTCACTGATGGTGGAGCTTAGAGTAGAAACCAAGTCTCTCCCTCTGGCTTGAATGATTTTCCACTCCTTCGCTTCGCTGCCCATCTTACTCATGAGGTGGTGATAGTTTTTGGTTGGCTTCTCTGATTGATTGAAACCAGATAAATCTTTATGTGTCTCTCCTCCCACTAAAAGTGGAATGCCAGGCGTGTATATGTGTGAAATCCTGATTATTGAGGTTTCCTATTACTTTGGTTCTGGTCTAACAGGGCTTTCTGTCAGAACACCACACTGTCTTTTGAAATCTACATTGAGGATTTGGACCCTCAAGCCAAGGTTCTTTGTACATATGTTCTTTTTTGCTTCTGAAAGTAATGACAGAATTACCTGAGTGTTCAGGAACATCTTTTCTTTGCTCATTCATTCAGCAAGTTTTTATTTCTTTAAGCTTTCATTTATTTATTTGTCAGAGAGCACAAGCAGGAGGTAGCAGCAGGAGAGGGAAAGCAGGCCTCGTGTTGAGCAAGGAGCCCTATGTGGGGTTTGATCCCAAGACCCTGGGGTCATGACCTGAGCTGAAGGTAGATGCTTAACTGACTCACCACCCAGGAGCCCCCACTCAGCAAGTTTCCATTGACCATCTAATTCCGTACAACAGGCACTCTGCTAGGTGCTAAATACGGAGCTGTGAGGGCCTCAATTTCTCCCCTTAAGATGCCTCTAGAAGGAGAGAAAAACGTGCGGATCTTTGTTTGCTAGTGCTGTGTAATCATCACCAACTTAGCAGCTTAGAACAATAGCCATTTATGACTTTATGGTTTTGTAGTTCATAAGTCCAGGCAGGGTTGGCTTCTCGATAGCGGGCAAGCAAAAAGCCAGGGCTTCCTGTTCAAATATTCTGGTTAACAATCATAAAAATTTGCCTTACCGCAAGCATCCTTTTACGTGTTCCATAAAATCATTTTAGATTCCTCCTTCCTGCATGCTTCTGCTTCATTCTGTGAAAAAGATTTTCCAAAAAATCTGCTGTTTGTAACGTGGGAAGATGGCAGTCAAATTTCTTGATAGGAATAGTTGCTACCGACCACCAGTATGCTCCCTAATTTCTTTAAAAATCAAACAGTGGCTTACACAGAACAAACACTTCTTTTCAGTGTGGGGTATAAGGTTTCACACCCTATGCTTGCTCTCCTTCCCCTGCTTCCCCTGTGCGGTGTGACTTATCAATGCTGTCTTTGTGAACCAGGAAAGCGGTACACAAAGGGCTTGTTGAAAAATGCTATTTTTCATTTGCTAAATTCTATAGGAGTAGAGCCTGAGGGCAGTCCACTAAAGGAAAACATCGAATGCTATTCCATTTCTCACTTCAGCTGGGGTTCTGGAATAACAGGGCTCGTGGGGGGACACCCAACACAGATGTGCTCATGTCGATAACACATTTAGCCAGTTTCTTAGTTTGCCTTTTTTTTTTTTTTGTCCTTATAAAGGTAAGTCTATGGGTGCATAGCACTTATTCTCAGTTCCATTTTTATTTTCAAACCCGACAAGTTCTAAGCTGAGGGTTTTTCTGAGTATCCAGCTGCCCACCAGAAAGCCTGAAATATTATGACAGGTGTCTATACATTTCCTGGTGGGGTCAACAGAGGGCAGGGTTCAATGTCTCAGCAACCTTTTATTCTGTGGTAACCAGCAAAGGACTTCCATTGTTTACACAGCACCATTGGAAGAATTGTTTTTGCTTGTGAAAGAGACCCACACAGATGAAACAAACAAACAAAAACACACAAGTATCATATGCTGTGAAGACCTTCACTGTTTTATTGGAAATAATAGGTTGTATTTCAACTTTAACAGAACAGAATTCAAGATTCAAAGCTGAGGGGATAATGACCTGCTTTGCAGCCTATGTGCCCTACAAGCATCAAGCAGGTGATAGAAATGCTTAAGATTTCTATCTCTCCTTCCTACTGACTATAATCTGTAAAACACAGAGTCATTTAAAGTTAGCTTTGCTTTTCAGTATCCTAAATAAAGGATCCATTTGAATTAACTATGTGTTCAAATATCAGGGTCTTACAAATAAAAAGCCTAAAAAGTCTAAACTTAGAAACTATTCCAGATCAGAAGCACATATGATCACATTGCCTGTGTTGTCCACATGAAGTTTAGAGAGAAACGTGGGTAAGGATTTGTAATGTGCTCTCACTCTCTGGGGTGATACGTTCATAAGTTGAACAAAAAATAAAAAATAAAAATAAAGAACTGGCTAGTAGATTCTTTTTTTTTTAAGATTTTTTAAAATTTATTTGACAGAGAGAGATTACAAATAGGCAGAGAGAGGAGGAAGCAGGCTGCCTACTGAGCAGAGAACCCAATGCGGGCCTTGATCCAAGACCCTGAGACCATGACCTGAGCCAAAGGTGGAGGCTCAACCCTCTGAGCCACCCAGGCACCCCTGGCTAGTAGATTCTTGGAGCCAACCCTTGACCTACTTGAAATGATTTCAGAACTACTTTTTTGGATTCATTCATGTCAGAACTGTTTTACTAGAAGTAACTACATAAATTCATACCATCAATTCTGTGAAAGCTGTAAGTGATTGTAGGTTAGTTCAGCCATTTGAAGAGTAATGTAAGCACGTTTTTATTGTAAAAATAAAAAAAATTAAAAAACCACAGTACCAGTAAAATTACAAAAACATTTGGAAGAATATAACCACCCATATTACCACTACCCAAGCTCAAAATAACTTCTAACTCAATTATCTTACCTACCAATATATTTTATGTAGTTGCATTCATAATACATCTGTATTTATTCTGATTTTTTTTCCATTTAACATCGTATAAGGTACATTGTTCCTTGCTAACCCGTGGGCCTCAAAATTATCATATAACTTTTGTACAATGTTCAGCTTGCTTAACAATTCTTTATTTACTTAATAATTCCCTAATGGGCTATTCATTTGTTACTACTGTAATTATTGAAAGAGCTACAGTGCATATATTGCCCTTATAGTACCTAAGGCATGCATTTAATCCATTTTATTTTTAAAATTACATTAAAAAAATCTTTACCTTTTATACAGAATTCAAGCAACCCAAGAGAGTACATGGAAGGTAAACAAGCAAGAAACCAGATAAGGGAATAAAACAAGCACATACCAACATTCGTAACTAACCACTGTTTATGTTAGGAGACCTTTGATACCAGGCATCACGTTTTTTTGGTGTATGTGATTAACATAAATAGAAAGATTAGTAGCTATATAGAATTTTTTTTTTGCTTTTCTGATACCAGATTATAAATTGAAATTATTAAATTCTAATATTTAGGTCCAATCTGCAATAAAATGACTGCATAGTTTATCTTATTATTTTTGAAGATTTTATTTATTAGAGAAATCACCAAGCAGTGTGTGGTTGTGGGGACTGACAAAGGGAGAAGCAGACTCCCTGCCAAGCAGGGAGCCAGATCCGATGTGGATCTCGACCCCAGGGCTCTAGGATCATGACCTGAGCCAAAGGCAGATACTTCACTGACTGAGCTACCCAGGTGCCTTGCATAGTTTTTTATTTTAAAAAATGAACAACAAAAAAAGGGGACACTCAGAGAACTACTGTATTTCCAAAAAGTATTTATCATGGAGTAGAATTTTCTAAAAGATTGATTCTTACTAAGAGAAACAGATTAGGAAACTAAAAATGAAATTAGAATCCTCAGGTTCTTAAAATTTGTACCCTTATACTTTAGATAATTCTGATGAATGCCTTGATTTGTAAATGTAAATATTAGAGCCCAAACTACCTCCTCACTGCCCTTTTCATCTTAGTATTTTGTTATTTTGATTACTTTCATATAATCAGTCCTATTGTACCATGTTTATTACAGTTTATGTATTCAGTATTTGAGTTTCATTTTGAAAAATATTTAGATCTGACCAAACTTTCAATTCATTTTTTCTTATTCCTAAGTTATTGAATACATTTCATTTCCTGGGTGACAAGATAGTTCCACCATCATTGATGGTCACTGTATAGAAATGCAAGACCTGTCCTAATTTTTACTCCTTTCCCATGTTTTATATTTCCTATTTAGTTCCCTGGGAACGTACCCACATTTATAGCTGCATATGTACAAAACATCTGTTCTAGATTATTAATTACCTTGTTTGCAATAGAAAAATGTTGAAAATGTCTCAAATGTTCCATGGTGAGCACTGGTTAAGTAATTGATATGCATGCGTATGGAATAAAATACTAGGCAGTCAGAAAAAGACTTTAGAAATGAGTTGTGTATTATGTAAAAAGATGTTTGAAAAAAATTGTTAAGAGAAAAAAATGCAGAATGGTACAGAGTCTTTGCCTCCTTTCTTTTAGAAAGGGGAAAATAGAAATATGTGGGGGGGGTTTGTTTTTGTTTTTGTTTTTTGTTTGTATTTGAATATAGAAACAACAGAAGAATTCTTAAGGGAAGAGAGTCCATATCATGGAGATGGGTTGTGGGCAGATGGTCGCAGTGATGAAAAGTGAGCTCTTTATTATGTCCCATTTTATAATTTGATATTTGAATCAAGTAAAACTAAAGAATACTCCCCAAAAAAGTAAGTGAAAAGTAGTGACATAGCCATTTTATTAGACAGAAATTAAACTTTGATTTGGTGCTTGATATTTTGGAATTGGCTCTGGATGCTGGCTCATAGGCAGATTTATTTACAAAAACAGTTCTATGGAAATACCAACTATTTTTACAGTTATTTAGCAAACCAGAAACTCAGCTCAGTATTCTCCATCCCCACACTCTCCTCGCCAATTGCTGCTTCTTCCTTTTTCTTTTTTTTTTTTAAACCTCATGTTGGTGGTGGGAGTCAAATGGGAATTATTTATGTTCTGTGAGGAAATATTCAATAAGAATATGTTCCCTTCTGACTTCTGCAGACTCCCTCAACATTTTGAGCAACAGTACTCACTTTTGATATGACTCTAGTCATGTTAACAACAAGCAGAGTAGATTAGGTGTGGCTATCATAAAACAAAGTTGAACCCCATGACTAACAACAGGTGCTTTTCCAATATGGTCTGGTAGTCTTTAATTTAGGGAAAAAATGACTTCACTGATAGTAACACTGTGAATACTGGAGATAGTATTCCAAATAAAACACTAGCCATAGTGGAGTGTTTTGCCCGTTATCTTTGTTGGATTGCCATGTTTTTTTTTCTATATAAAAGAAATCTCATGTAGAGTGAATATCTAATATGGCCCAGGCACAGTGAATGAACCAAACCAATGTGATAGGATCCTTCCCTTTAAGAATTGTATGGTAGGGGCACCTGGATGGCTCAGTTGTTAAGCATCTGCCTTCGGCTCAGGTCATGATCCCAGGGTCCTGGGATTGAGCCTCACATTGGGCTGCCCGCTCAGAGGGAAGCCTGCTTTTCCCTCTCTCACTCCCCCTGCTTGTGTTCCCTCTCTACCTGTGTTTCTCTCTTTCAAAAAATATATAAAATCTTAAAAAAAAAGAATTGTACTGTGTAGTTCAGGTCATAAAATAGAACTACCTTAAATGATTATCCAAACATAGTTGGATCACCTCAGAAATAATACTATGTCATTATTGCAAGTGATTCTTAAGTTTTTCATATTTATTTATTTAAATATTTAAAGATATATTTTTTACTCTCCTTTTTATATTCAGTATTTCTAAAACAACCAGGAGTACTAAATTGGTGACAGAGTTGTCTCCTTTTGCTGTGGCAATGAGCTTCATTACCTCTTTCAGCACTAAGAGATTCGTTGTCAGCTCTATCTTGATTAGTGACCAGAGACACTAAACCGATACGTTGGGCTAGAACACAGGAAAATTTGGTGCTAGAAACCAGATAAAACATCTTAGAGTAATCCCCAGGAGATAAGATAAAGCTGTATGGAATAAGTGTCATCGAAATTAGAAATGAGAGTCGATCATCCTCTTTCAGAAACAGAGGTAGGAAGTGGGGGCTGGACTGGGATGGAGGGCAGTGAAGTCAGTGACAACAGAGAAGGGAGTCACTTCAGATTAGTAAGGAATAAAAGAGAGGACAAAATTTTGTCTCCAGCTTGTTCTTAAGCATTTCTAGGACAAGTGCCATAGATTCATCATTTATTTTTTTCTTGCAACAGATACTGAAACATATTTGCAAGAATTTACTCGGTGCCTGTAGACTGAACTTGGGCTAGGAATATAGAAATCAGAAGGCAGAATTTCTGGTTTTGAGCACCTCCTAGTCTACTAGATTGATAAGGATAAAAGGAAAGAATTAATCAGAAAGGATATCCAACTTTTGTAGCAACATGGACTGGACTGGAAGAGATTATGCTGAGTGAAATAAGCCAAGAAAAGAAAGTCAAGTATCGCATGGTTTCACTTACTTGCGGGTGCATGAGGGGTAAACTGGAGGACAGTGGGGGAAGGAAAGTAAATGGGAACTAGGGTAATCTAGGGAGGGAAACTAAACAACAGAGACTTTGGACCCAGAAACAAACTGAGGGACTTGGAGGGAGGGGGGTGGAGGGATGGGAGAGCCTGGTGGTGGGTACTGGGGACACCTAAAGCGTGGAGCACTGGGTGTGGGGAATGGGGAATGAATCTTGGAACACTGGAAAAAAAAATTTTAGTAACAATAAAAAAAAGGAAAGAATTATTATAAAATTATAATAAAACAGCCCAATATCATAACTGAGAAATGATAAAGCCCCCTCCCCCCCATTTCTCATAGGGCTCAGCATTTCGGTGCCATATCAGTGTTTGTAAGTGTAAGTTATTGTTCGCTGTTCCCCCTTCAGAGCGATGAATGAAGATGTTGCTTGATCTGACCCCCCAAGAATAGGCTGGTAAGATCTCAGCTCTTGCACAGTGGTGACAGGCAAGGACAGGATGCGTCCTTTATCAGTGTCCCAAATTGGGCTTCTTTTATTTCTGCCTCTCAGACTTGACAGCAGACCCATTGTTTGCAATCCCAAAGCGCATTATAATGACTCTTTATTTTCTTCAAGAAAAAAGCAGTGGTTTTCACTAACTTAGAGATGAGTCTATACATGCCCCAACTGCAAGCTCCCTCCACTGCTAAGGAGGTCTGAGCAGCCCTTCCTTCTCAACATGAACCTGCTTTTAGATGGTAAAATTTTCTTGCATAGACGTTTCTTGAAAAAGCGATTCTCCAGCTCTGGCCTCCATCAGTGCTTTAGCGCTAGAGGGGTAAACACCCTTGCACTATATAGTGACATTTAATAATACCGGCCGTCAGTTGACAGAAGTTGAATTCTAGCCCTTGAATCCTTGGTGTGGCTGAAAGGCTGGGAGAGTGTGTTACTCTTACTGCCTCTGCATTGGGGTTATTGGTTTCACAGAGTGACCTCTCAGTGACTGGGTAGTAGAACAGAATGAAGATGGAAAGGCATCAGAACTTAGCTCCAAAGAATGCTTTTCCCTCCTCTGTTCTTCAAGGGAAGAAAGGATAGCAGATTTTCCCTTCACAGTGGAACTGAGCACAGGGTATGGTGGGGTATTGGGGTAGGGGGTAACTATGCTCCCCGGAGTGTCTTAGCTACTTGCTCTTGGCAGCAGCTAGGACCTGCTAATGACCAGCATGCAGCAAGGCAGCTCAGGCCCCGGGCCTTAGAGGATAGCGTTGATTTCTGGGACATCAGTCAGAGAAGAGTGGAGCTCGCCAAGGAGAAACAGAGGATTTTACAACTGGAAAGAGGATGTGGAGGCCCTGTATTGATTCTCCATCCTTCAGAATTCCAGCCGGGACCCAGAAGGGACAGATTGATAGGATTTTAGAAGCATGTTAAGATCCAACAGAAATTGTCAGGTCCTCTAGGGCTCTTGTAGCCCTAGCAGAGGGCTTGTGAATCACTTGATTATTTCCAAAAAAAAAAAAAAAAAAAAAAAAAAAAAAAAAAAAAAAAAAAAAAAAAAAAAAAAAAAAAAAAAAAAAAAGAAAAGAAAAGAAAAGAAAGAAAAGAAAAAAGAAAAAAAGAATGAAAATTGTGTCCCAATTAGGAATAAATTCCTGCTCTCCAGAATACCAAGTGCTTTAGTTTTGGCTAGTCTTGGTGAGGGTGAGAGTTTCAGGTGCAAAAGAGCTCCAATGGACGTTCCATGTTTGTGATTAAAAGTGGTAAACAAATGCGTTATTCCTGACATGTGGTTGCCAACATCCTTTAAAGCTTGGGGCTCCGGCGCCTGAGTGGCTCAGTTGGGTAAGTGACTGCCTTTGGCTCAGGTCATGATCCCGGAGACCTGGGATCGAGCCCCACATCTGGCTCCCTGCTCTGTGGGAAGCCTGCTTCTTCCTCTCTCATTCCCCCTGCTTGTGTTCCCTCTCTGGCTGTGTTTCTCTCTGTCAAATAAATAAAATATTAAAAAAAATACAAAAAAACCAAACTTGGGGCTCTCTGGAACGAAAGTAATCATTCAAGGTTTGATGGTAAAATGTTAGGAACTATTTATCTAGAGCTTCACTGACCCATATGGTAGACAAGAGACAGGTGTAGCTATTTAAATTTAAATTAAGAATAATGAATTAAAAAATGCACTTGCTCAGGAGCACCTGGGTGGCACAGCTGGTTAAGCTTCAGACTCTTGGTTTTGGCTCAGGTGGTGACCTTAGGGTCATGAGATTGAGCCCTGTATTGGATTCCACGGGGAGCATGGAGTCCGCTGAAGATGCCCTCTCTCTCTTTGAGCTTGGCCCTTCCTGCTCATGGTCGCTCTCTCAAATAAATAAACAAATCTTAGAAAAATTCACTTCCTCAGTTAAGTCCCATTTCAGATGCTCAGGAGCCACGTCTGGCTAGTGATGATGGTGGGCAGAACTCACCTGGAATAGCTAAGAAATGTATAGATGGAGTGTATAGACCGAAGTTTCTCAGAACATTAAAAAAAATTCTTTTTCCTCCATAGTTTTAATTGTAAAAGTAATAGCGTACTGAGTGATGAAAACTTTAGACAGTACTAACTGGGATAATACAAAATCAGTCCTGCTGCATCTTTCTCCTTTTCTCTAACATTGTCCTTTGTGATGCTTATGGTGAGGCTAGCTTCCTCCACGATTGTAAATGATCCCTTTATACATATGCTTCTTGATCTATCAAATTCATATAGTAGTTACAGACTCTCTGACATAAAAAAATTACTCTTTCTGTTCCCTCTTAGCACCCCTTCCTCATTATGAAGTAATATAATATTCTAATGTAATAATTAAATTACTCAAGATACCACCTTAATTATGCCTATATTTGATGAGAAAATGTATGCCCTTCCATTTCCCTCCATTTTTCTTCAGTATCTTGCAAACTTGATACACCATGTTACTATAATTGACGCTTGTAATAGACACACACAAAAGAATTAGTGTTCCAAGCTTTGCCTATGGTTTCAGTCTAATACTGAAGTCGAGAACCAATATCATGTGATTACATAAATATTATTAGTTATAAAATCAAGTAGTGTGAGTGATTTAAAGCGATAAATACTTAATCCTTTGCCATAGACTTTTTCCTGTTAATAAAATGATATTTACATAAATTAAAGGTGACGCTAGCTTCTTAAGCTATTATATGTTATTCTAGATAATCTGTGGCTTTCTATTCTAAAATGAGATATTACTTATTGGTGTGGTGCACAGCTCATGTCCTGAGATTACTTTTCTCTTTATTTTTGAGAGTTTCCATTTTACTTTTTGAACTCAGTGCATGTTTGCCTCTTTCCTTTCTCATTTTTCTGAGAAAATATTATCATGAAATTGTTTTAGAAAGGGTTTCTGGGTGGTAGGGTTTCTGAGTCCTTTTATGTTTAGTAATGTTTTTCCTCTTCCTACTGGATTACTTGTTGGGATGTAAAGGGAATTCTAGATCCAAATCATTTTTACTAGAATTTAATATTTTGTTTGTCTTTTCTTCCAGTAGCCAATAGTGATCATGCCTGGTTCTTCACCTCTAGAACCACCATGAATTTCTTTGCCTACAGCTCAGGTGATGTTCAACCTTCAGTATCTTCTCATTTGGCAAATCCTATCATTTGCCAATTATCATAGTTGTTGATATGATAAGGACAGATCAAACAGATGATGTCCTTTTTGTGCCCTCTGGTAAATGACCCTGTTAAGTCACTAATGGGTCCTGGAAGCAATGCTGGATATGTCAATTGCTTAACTCACTGAGCAACTTAATTGGCTTCTTAGGAAGGATTTGATATGTCTGGTCTTTGTTGTATATATTCTTGGTCTCTGCATCCAGAGTTCCATGAAAACATCTGGTACATAAAATATTTCAGCTTTTGTGGGAGAAAAGGGAATGATTTCTCTCAAAACTCCCTACAAGCAAATGTTTTCTTTTTTCAGGGGAAGATGGGCATTGATAAGTGAAATTTCTGGGAATAGATCTTAACAATAAAACTGTCGCAGTAATCAGAATTAGGAGATTTATGACATAATGAGTTTTAGCTCACTTATTCTATTACTTCAGTCAAGACTATCCCATAGCATTCTGGGAAGTTATATTTGGGATCTACCTGAGGATTCTCAGCAAAAGAAACCAAGTAGTTTCTTTTGATAGGGCATTTGTTTTGTCCCTAACATTCTTCTTTTAGATACTTTAGCACTCTCTGTAAAAGCATGAATACAAAAATCTAGGCAAATGGAACTTCACCCAATTATATGCATTGAAAAATTCACAGTTGGCCAGAGAAAATATTTAATATGTTGTTGCTGGGACTAATTTTAAAAAAGTATAAGTCAAATAGATTCATTTTTGGTTTGTATCTGCATGAGCTGCTAAAGAGAGAAAGTGGGGAAGTATTGATGGCATTCAGTGGGAAAAAAAAAAAAGGGTAGGGGGTCAGAAAGCCAAAACACACTATGAATAAATAAACATTAATGGTTAGAAAGGTAAGCAGGCTTTTACTATATATACTATATATACTATATATACTATATATATATATATACTATATGTATAGTACATAATCTTTCTTCATGGGAGAAGGAGACAATGGAGAAACTTGCTAATCTTTATATAAATACAAATATGTGTGTGGCAGTTGCATTAATAATCTATCATGATATAAAAATGACTAATAAAAGGTATTGATTAATCAAATAAATAATTACATTATTACCTTGCTTTTGGCCTAGAACTTTTCAAGATTTTTTTTTTTTATCATTTATTTTATTTTATTTTTTCAGTGTTCCAAGATTCATTGTTCCTGCACCCCACCTAGTGCTCCATGCAATAGGTGTCCTCAATACCCACCACCAGGCTCACCCATCCCCCCACTCCCCTCCCTCCAAAACCCTCAGTTTATTTCTCAGAGTCCAAGTCTCTCATGCTTCATCTCCCTCTCTGATTTACCCCAGTTCTCATTTCCTTTCCTTCTCTTAATGTCCTCCATGTTACTCCTTACACTCCACAAGTAAGTGAAACCACATGATATTTGACTTTCTCTGCTTTGCTTATTTCACTCAGCATAATCTCTCCAATCCTGTCCATGTTGCTACAAAAGTTTGGTATTCATCCTTGATGGAGGTGTAATATTCCATTATATATATGGACCATATCTTCTTTATCCATTCATCTGTTGAAGTACTTTTTGACCCTGCAATTGCACTACTGGGTGTTTACCCCGAAGATACAGATGTAGTGAAGAGAAGGGGCTTATGTTCCCCAGTGATCATAGCAGCAATGGCCACAATTGCCAAACTGTGGAAGAGCCAAGATGCCCTTCCAATGAAAACCTCTAAGGGGCTTAGTAGACTCACTGGTTTAAGTAGCTTGTCAATGGTAGAGTTGACTGGTAATAGAACCCACATTATTTGCTCCCACTTTATTGTTTTGTTATAACTGTGGTTATTGCTGTCTGAACCGCAGAAAGAAAGATCCTGAGCTCACACTCATAGGAAATAATGACATGACAATTGAGTGTTCAGGTTTGTGACCATGGAAAAATAATTGCATAATGATGGAATTCTCAGAATTTACCTTTTTCTTACCAATCACCTTAGTAAAGTCAAATGTAATCATAATGTGGAAGAGTCACAAAAGTACTCAGTATCCAGGAAGAGATTTTCATCATGGGCCCAGGAATTTCTTTGATGAGACGTAGAAAAAAGCACATACTGAAAAGGAAATAACTGATGAAATAGAGTTTATTTTCATTTGAAATTTGCAGAGGCAATATTAAAAAGAGAAAAAGACAACTGATTCAGAGAATGTTATTTGCTGTGGGCATAAACGACAATACATTAATAGCAAGAATTTCTGCAAATGATTAAAACAAACCTTAACAACTTATTTTACAAAAATGGGCAAAAGATTTAAAAGTGGGATGGCTGTAATTATGGTAAAATATTTTTAACCACACGGATAATTCTGAAAATTAAAATGAAAACTGTAAGATAATACCTAGTCATATATCACATTGGAACTTCTTTTTAAAGATTTTTAAAAATTTATTTGACAAGTATCCATCAGAGAGAAACACAGCCTGAGAGGGAACAGGGGGAGTAAGAGAGGGAGAAGTAGGCCTCCCACCAAGCAGGGAGCCCCGATGTGCAGCTTGATCCCAGGACTCCGGGATCATAACCTGAGCGGAAGACAGTCGCTTAACCAACTGAGCCACCCAGGTGCCCTGGCATTTTCATTCTTTTTTTTTTTTTTTTTAAAGATTTTATTTATTTGACAGAGAGAAACACAGGCAGAGAGGGAACACAAGCAGGGGGAGTGAGAGAGGGAGAAGCAGGCTCCCTGGCCGAGCAGGGAGCCCGATGTGGGGCTTGATCCCAGGTCTCCGGGATCATGACCTGAGCCGAAAGCAGTCGCTCAACCAACTGAGCCACCCAGGTGCCCCTGGCATTTTCATTCGTAAAACTATTCCCCAAAGAATCTTTGTTAGATTTGCACAAGGAGCCGTGTGCAGAGAGCTCTGTTGTGGTATTTGTAATAGAGAATCTTGGGAACCATATAAGTATCCACCAGCAAACAAAAGAATAAATTATGATAGATTAAGTGGGATCTCATCTACAGCACTTACAGTAGGTGTTCTAGAATACATCTGTAACATTCAACCTAGATTTCCAAAACATAAAGTAGGTATACTTTATGTAGAGTGTGCCACGTTTTAAGTATAAGCACATTTTAAGTACAGTATTAGAGCATTTGTAAATTGTATACAACACATGAAACAAGTTTGTGCAATGTCTCTGAATACATGCTCAGTGAAAGTGTAATAACATGTCCTTGTTATTTACAAAAGTTTGATGGTGACATTTATCTCAAGAGGAAGAAGGGAGGAGATAATGGGAGATTTCTGGTTTGTTTCTAATATCTTCTTTGCGTCTCCCCACTGCCCCCCCCCAAAAAACCCTCCTTTAGAGGGCTAATGTTCTTTTTTTTTTTTAAGATTTTATTTATTTGACAGAGAGAAACACAGCTAGAGAGGGAACACAAGCAGGGGGAGTGAGAGAGGGAGAAGCAGGCTTCCCGCCGAGCAGGGAGCCCGATGTGGGGCTCGATCCCGGGTCTCCGGGATCATGACCTGAGCCGAAGGCAGTCACTTAACCAACTGAGCCACCCAGGCACCCCTAATGTTCTGTCTTAATACTACTTTTTTTTGGCGTAGTTTCCTTAAGTATTTTTAATTAAAAAGGAGAATTGTTTTACATGGGATGAACAGGCAAGCTCTGAGTACGAAACAGTTAGCGCCCTTCAGCCTAACCGTGTGAGTGTGCTCATGGGTCACAGTCCCTCTGGTAGTGTCCAAGGAGCACTACTAGCAAGTCCTCTGTTAGAATCATTTTGGATCTGCACCATTGATCACACCTGGAGTGTTGCTAAGTGTATGCTTTGTCTTGCTAGGTAGAATCGGTAGCCTTCATCCCTATCTTCTCTGAAACCTGAGTTACGCCCTCCTCCCTCACAGATTAGTGTCATATTACAGAACCTGCCTTTTTTTTTTTCTTGGCCGTCCCCAAACTGCAGCATGTAAGAGACTAAACAGAGGTATCAGGTTTTACGTCACCTGTCTCTTAGGAGATAATTGTTGATGGTTATACCAGGCTCCACCTGGGGCTCCCTTTGCTTCCTGGTATACCTGTAGCCCCCATACTACAAATAACCCTAAAGCCCAACAGACTGTTTTGCAAGGAGTCAGAATTGCACAGGGGGTATGCGTGATAGGCTCTGCAGTTGGAGGGACTGGCTCAGCCCCTAGCAAACTGTGACACTCAGAGCGAGTTACTTAAACCACTTCAAACCTCAATTACCTCATCTCTAAAATGGGGGTCACAGTAGTAACTGCCTCAGAAGTTAGTTGTGAGGATTAAATGAGTCGTTAGCATTTAGTGGTGGTCTTGGCATATGGTATGCATTCAATACTTGTTAATGATCATTTGTCTGAAGGTTTGGGGCTCCTAGCTTGGTGGATGGTGTAGCACTGACTGTATTCATGTTCGTGGTACTTGGTTTATTCATTCATTCATTGCAACTAACTCAACAGAATGCTTTCACACTCTGCAGTTCTGATACTGACAAATGAACAAGGCATACTTTACACATTAGAGAGATGAATACTCAGGAATACATGATGTCGTGCCATTAAAACAACAAATTCCATGCAAAGACATTCCTTCCAAAAAAAAAAAAAAAAAAGCAGAAACAAACCAAAAAAACAAAAAAGCTTCAAAAGCCTAATCATTTTGATTATTTTTTAATAGCAATGTGGAGTTCTGCATTTATCGCCTGACAGAACTTCTGAAATTCATTGTGCATCTTAAAAAGAGGCGAGGTTTCTGAATAGGACACTATAAACCTGATTTCAACAGATTGAAAACAAGATGTGACAAGCAGTTTGACACTGGCCCTCCACTAATTTCCGCTATTTGTAAAGAGGCACATCTGAATGGAAATAGCTCTGCAGAATGGATCGGTATGGTTGGGGCCTTGTCCGTCCACACATAAAACCACAGTACCGGGAAAATAAGCAGCCATTGATTTCCTGTGAAAGCCGCCCCCCCTAACCCCCAATCTGGGGAAAGCAGCCAATACGGGGGCACCAGCTGCTCTCTGCTGGAAATCCTTTGTGGAGTGGTTTGAGGAGCAGGAGAATGCTAGAGAAAGCTGGTGGATATAAAAAGGGGGGTGGAGAGAGCCACACACCAGATCTCAGGACAGAAGAGGTGGTGGTGACTGCAGCTTCATTCCTCAAACTAAGCATGCTTTCTTCTCAGAAAATGCAAGAGGGTGGGAGGGAAGCTTCAACAAACCCTACCTTTATTTATGCAACACATTGGGAACAGTTCCAATGGGAATTTCTCATGCTCTTTAACGTTCTCTAAATTCTGTTGGTGGCGAGTTCTTGTTTTCTTTAAAGGGCTCTGATCTAATAAGTATTTGCCTCAAAACCGGAACAAATACTCAATGTGATTGCAAGTCCTCATTTACATAATTGCATTATGACAACGATTTTAAGAGGATAATAATGAGGAATATTTTGAGTTTGCTGGCTGCAGAGTGAACAAACAAACAAACAAACCCTCCCAGATTACTTTCTGGGCACTTCCATGATAATTTTTCTGAGTCGATTAGACCAAAAATCTCCTTCAAGATCGAGTGCTGGGCAATCATTCTTTGTTTCCAGTTCAGACACTGTGAGCAGGATGTCTTACAGTGAAATCAAGTATTCGTAAAGGTGTTCCAAGAAAGCACTGAACAATAAGTTTCAGATGTCCTCCAAAGTTTGAAATATTTGGCAGTGTTTCCTCTTTATGAGTGTTAGCCGTGATCGCTGTTGCAGGGTGAAGTTGGCCAGCAGTAAAAAGCATTTTTTCCATAGGAATTTGGTCACCTGCCTAGACAGTCAATGGGAAAATATGGATTATTCCAGGGGATGAAATTGTCCTACGGCATAAATAGCAGGCCATCAGAGAAAAATGGATTTTTTCAAAATAAAAATAAGATACCTTACACAGGAATATCTGGGCCCTGATGAATTCTGCTTATTTCTATTTTTAAGGGTGTGCAAATAACTTACTTGACTCCTAAATTTAAGGAAGCTGTTTATTTTAGCTTAAACATAGAATTTGTTAGGCACAGGGATGCATTTAAAGCAGTTTTAAAGGGATAGTATAAACGCATTTGTTCGTGTATTAATGATCATGAAAGTTATTTCTGTTGAAATGCATGGGCCAAAATACCAAGTTTTACTTAAAATATCCCAAGTTCAGTAAGCAAGTTACCATATCAGCAAATTTCCAGGCCAAAATGTAGTGGACAATGCTTTTAGGACTCAGACTCAGTCAACCAGCCATTTTTTTTTTCTTTTAAGATTTTATTTATTTGACGGAGAGAAACACATCTAGAGAGGGAGCACACGCGGAAGGAGTGAGAGAGGCTTCCCTCGGAGCAGAGAGCCTGATGCGGGGCTCGATCCTGGGACTCAGAATCATGACCTGAGCAGAAGGCAGACACTTAATGGTTGAGCCACCTAGCCATCCCTAACCAGCCATTTCTAACATGTTAACAATATGATTTATTTCATTTTTTTCAAGAGCCTTCCCACATCCCTATGTAGCAACTCTTACATATTTTCCACATAGGCCATTTCACTAAAATATTCTGTGATTGAAGTGTTCGTCTAAATCATTTTGGCTTTCTTACTAAACCATGCAAATAAGTAAAATTTTTGCCAACATCCATGGTCACTTTTCGCCCAGTTTTCTGTTATGATTTCATGTGACTTGAACCCTTCTTTGTACCCCGCCCTTCCCCAGACTTTGCTGTTCCTAGTGCAGAGACAGGACTTGCCTGAAGGTGGAGCTGGGACTTGTCTCCCATCACTAGTCCTGCAGAGACCTAGCCCAGCCAGCTACATTATCGATAATGCAGGCAAACATTGATTATCCTTTGTGGTATGAATAAATACAACCTGTACCTAAGTCCTGTGTCCAAAACATGGGTGTTGACCAAAAGTGGCAATCTTCAGAGCTCTGGTGGTATCTCTAAACCCTAGACAACACAGGGTGTGGTCTCTAATCAAAGACCATTTCTAAAGAAATGGTCCTTCAGTCTTTAGATAAAATTAAGTCACCATTTAATAGCCTTATAGGAATGGGTGCTTTTTTTTTAAATTCTCATGTGCAATTAATAGGTGTTTTTGCCCTATAGTATGCAGGTTAATCCAAAATCTTGATTGTAGGCTGGGAGAGGACCTTCCATGGGTTTGCTTAGAGATGAACTAGTGAGGTTTGGTTCTTGCTCTACAACATGAAATTGAATAGTGCCCAACCCAAAACCACATGGGCAATAAGAGGTGGTCAAAATGTGCCAGTCATTACCCAAGAGACAGCATCCCCCCACAGTCATTATCATACACTGTATAGTTGCCCTAGGAATAATTACTTATCCATAAAGTAGTAGTTTTTTAATACACCAAACAGATCAGTGATGACTCATTTCAAAATCCATCTTTACCATTTCTTATTTCTTAATGCATCTCCAACTTGCCATCTGTGATTCTTTTCACTCGATTTGAAGAGTGTCTCTAGAGTTACCTTAAATGCGTGATGCATACTTATGAAATCACGAGGACCATCATGGTGTGAAAATAACATTATTACCCCATGATTGTTGACATTTTCTTGGGTAAAAGATAGTGTCCATTAACAGTTATTTTCTGGCAGCAAATTAATGATAAGATTGCATTGTCCTCTGCTATTATTATTTCTTTTGAGAAATAGGTATTTTTTGCCCTTTAAAGCTCTTTCAAAATATATTTACATATTCTGAATATTATAAAGATTTGTGCTCCATCCTCTTTTCAGAATGTGTATGGATGCTGGGGTTCCAGGAGCCTTTTGAATATGTGAAGTGACATTTAGTCCCCAGTTTTAGAGGGTTTTAGAAAGTTCTCAACCATTATTTCCTGATGGAGAACTTCCACTCCATTATCTCTCTCCCTGTTTTTCCAGGACTTAAGTTACATGGATTTTAAACTTTGTCACTGGCACACTGTAAACACTTTTATTATTTTTTAATGCAGTTTCCTTCATCTTAGCTCTTTATTCTTTATTTTAGGTAGTATCTTCTGACTAATTTTTCAGTGTACTAATTCTCTCTTCAGCTGTTTAATCAACTGTTCAACTCAGCTACTGAATTCTTAATTTAGGCTATTGCATTTTGTATTTCTAGTGTATCATTTTAAGGTTATTTTTTTCCCCAAGAATTTTTGTAAGTGGCTTTTACTTTTTTGCATAAAGCAAATCAACTTTTAAAATCTAGCTGGTAATTCCTATAACTCTATTCACCTTCGGGACTGTGGATATTGTCTCCTGTTTGGGCTGACTCTTTCATCGTTTCTGATCCCACTCTGTGCAAGATACTAGATTTTAACGATTGTTGGTAGAAATAATTTGAAGCTCAGGACAGTGCTGTCTTCTGCCAGAAATGATATTCATTGGTTTCTTCCATTTAACTGGGAATCCAAATATGCTCACATTACCCAAGTAAAATTTAAGTAGTGAAATTATTTGAGTTGAGCCACAGTGCTGACAAACACCTGTCTCCTTTGGGTTATTCATAATTCTAGGGACCCCAATTTTGGTGTCCCACTAAAATAGAAGAAAGGTTTAGAGCACCTCATTGCTCGTAGACCACAGACTCAATTGTCTTTCCTATTAGTTCTGATTATCTGTGACTCACAAGTGACATCCAGACTATCAGTATCCAAGAAGGGTAAGAGTAACCTTGAAACATCGCTCATGTTCTTCAGCTGGAAAATTTCCTAGATCTGGGCCTCTAATTCTTCGCTGACTCGGGAGCTTTCTGAAGCCATAAATAAATTAATTTTAGGTGTGTGCAACTTTCGCAGTTGTTCATAGAAGGTCATCCCAGTTTTGTGGTCTAACATTAATAGAAGATGTAGTACCAAGCTGAACCAAATTATAACTGATGATGAGACCTTTTTTCACTCTGAGACCATTTCCCATTATATGAACTAAATACAGTACATATATTCAATCACTATTAGTGTGCAGCCTTTTTAAAAATAGGGTCTCAAGGTGCCTGGGTGGCTCAGTTGGTTGAGCATCTGCCTTTGGCTCAGGTCATGATCTCAGGGTCCAGGGATTGAATCGGGCTACTTGCTCGGTGGGGAGTTGGTTTCTCCTTCTCCCTGTACCCTACTAGTGCTCTCTAACGCTCTCTCTCTCACTCAAATATAAATAAAATCTTAAAAAAAATAGTCTCCACTTACTCAGTTTCCTTTGAAATTTTAAACACTAAATGATAATTTCTGCATACATTCCTGCTATTATTTCTTGTCATCTCTGGCAGCTTCTCTCTAGAATCACTGTTCCTCCTGTCTCGTTTTTTTTACTCCACCTTCAGGTTACTAGGTGAACCAAACGCCTCATCATAAGTTGAATTCTTTCAGAGCCACCAAGCCATAAAGTTCTCATGGGCCTGGACACTCATCAGGAAATAAAAGTAAAAGAGGAATTTAATAAAGTATATAAGCCACTAGTGAAGTAAAGAGGCTCAATGTCACAAAAGTTGCTTACATAAAAAGCAACTAGAACACAGCATAGAGCCCCAAAAAGATTATTCAAAGAAAAAAAATTGTAAAATATAAATACATAAAAAATAAGAATGAAAAATAAGTAAAGATAATGCAGAACTTACAAAGAAAAACAGGAGTAATTGTGAATGCTTTTATGGACACTTTTATATCCATAATTGTAAAACATGGATGAAATGAATATATTTCTAGAATCTAACATTTTGCCAAAGCTGATTCTAAAAAAACATGAGAAATTCTGTATGCATTATTTAAAACTTCCCATAAAACAACCAAGACTGTAAAGGTCTTAAAGATAAGTTATTAATAATTCTTTTGAGTATAAACAGAGAATGCCCCTTATGTATTCTATTAGGCCAGTATAATCTTGATGCCCAAATATTAATTCTGACAAGTCCTAGTGAGGATGGGGAAAAATGCAAGCTGTAATAGACACCGTTGCATCAATACATTCATTTTGCAAAAGCTGCACATGTGTAATTTCATACCTAGTTATATACTTTTAGTCCTTCTTCAAATGCATTTGTGCACTTTATACTATGACCATGTTCACAAACACACATATATGGAGATAAAAAGTAATGAAACAATCTTTACCATATTACCTCTAATGCTTGAATACTTTTCATTCTATAGTGTTTCCACAGGACTTTGGTTATATATTACTAATTTGATTTCACATTCCACTAATGGTTCTCAAATCTCAGTTCAAATAACTCTGTGCTCGAGAAACTCACAGTAAAGGATGCTACAAGTACAAAATACTATTAATACCATTCATCAAAGTAGTGAAAGTAAGCTAAATATTCCACATGTAAATAAGTAGATGCATAAATAAATGTTAGTTATCTATACAATGGAATATTCTAAATAAAAATGATAACAATACTATTGCATGTATCCTTAAGAATAAATCTTAAACTATAATATTGAGTTATGAAAACAAGTTGTAAGAGAACACATCATATGATTCCATTACTATCAAGTGCTAAACTCGACCAAATTAGATAATAAATTGTATTTGAAGTTTTTCTGGGTTTCCTGAAAAAAACTTCTTTCTCTTTAGAGGTTTGAGATTTCAAAAAATCCAAGTGCAAAGTCTGTTGCTGCAGGTGGCTGAATTATATTAAAAATTGAGTTCATGTTCTTGTCTGATTTTTAAAGTTAGCATGAAGCAAGAAAAGAGTGGGATCCCAGAAACTGGAGTACATATGTCTCAATAGATTCCATGAAGGTGAGGTGGTTACTTTATCATGACCTTCAGGACCTTGATGTTCTTCTGACTCTCCCATGTATTTCCTATGATAATAGGATCAGTATGACACAATGGAGAAAATATAAGAATATAATGCTATGGTAACAACAACAAAACATTGTCTTATATGAGATAAAATTGACACAAGATGACGTCAACAGTACATCTTCATTAGTTACAGATAAGTCAACATAGTATTTACCTTAAACAGTAAACTTCATCAAAAGTAGCATTAAACCAATCCATCCTTTTATTTGACATTTAAACACCCACTATGTGTAGTGTATTATGAACTCAATCACAAACTTTAAATTATCTCAAAATAATTAAAAATAATTTTTTCATTATAGAAATGATATCTCTTCATTAAATCTGAAATTGTATCTTCATGGTTTTCCTCTGATGAACTTATTCACCAGTATGTGCCTAATTTTCTTGCCAAAATAGGCATTGGCTCTCTCCCTCTCTCCCATGTCATTTATGAACCCTTGCCTTCAGCCTGGAAGTAATTGTTTGCAGACATATTGTAGACATGTTTTTATTGTAAGTCACTTCACAGTAGTATTGGAAAAAGGGAGAGTATAATGAAGTTATAATTAAAATGTTATTATTTAATGACTGTTATTAACATCAAATAACATGTAGATAGTAGACTTCTTGGCCTCTTGGAAGGTTTTAATGAAAACTTCATTGAATACCAAAATGAATCAGGATTAAAGAAGTAAATAATAAAACAAAAATACAGCCTTATTAATACCAATAAAGTTAAGTGCCCCTGTGTGTTGAAGAGTGCCTATAGCAATTTGTGCAACATAGAAAAGAATGATTCCAGGTTAAAAAGCAAGACTATCTTTGTGAGACATTAGAGGTTAGGAAAGAAACTAGAAGTGAGAATGTAGGATATCTCCTCAGACACATTAAAACCATTTATGTATATTTCAAATTTATATTTCTTAAAATAGACTCTTATGCATAGTATAATTTAACTGTATGGGTGAGCCTCAAAGTCAAGGTCCAAGGAAGTTCAGTTAGCCCAATTACAGGATTACTGTCTTACTGTCATAGAGAAGGGTTAACTGGAAAAAGCCACGTAAACTTTAAGTGTCATTGTTTTAAAGAAACCAAATAAAAATAAATTGTACATATAAATGTCAACAATGTCATGCTCATCTCTGTGCTTAACCTTCACAGGTCAAAGAAAAATTGGATATTCTGAGTTACCACTATAGAAGAAATGTATAACAAAATTATCAGGTAGAATAAAAGCCTTAGAGAATCACATGAAAAATTGATTTTTTTTTCACTCCTTTGTCAGATACCACTTTGAAATATGATCTCCTGGTAGAATATTGATAGATAGCTTCTCTAGTCATGTGGTCCTTGAGGACAATAATATCTGCAGTCCTAAGAAGTAAAGAGTAGGTTGAACTTTCCATGCTTTTTTCCCCTCTGTTCAAGAATGCATAATAGATTTCTTCAATATTTTCCTCATTAATGGAGAATGCTTTCCTCTTATGTTCTTAAATTGTCCCTCTGATAATATATCTAATTTGTGTCCTGATTCTTCCTACTCATATTTTCTGCCACCAAATATATCAGAGTCTAATTATGAATTTTGGGGAACTTATATCATGGTTATATTTTTCATTGCACACTCTAGTGCTGAGTATAAGATGGTTTTCAGTAAATGCCTGTTCAGCACAAGGTTTGTCAAACATTTTTTATGAAGGCCAACTTGTAAATATTTTATATGTGGTGTGATCTCTGTTACAACTCTCAGCTCTGCCTTTGTGTTGAGAAAGCAGCCAAAGACAATGCATAAACAAACAGAAATGGCCATGCTCTGATAACACTTTATTTACACATATAGGAGGTGGGCCAGATGAACCCATGAGCTGTAGTTTGCCAACTGCTCTTTAATGGTTGTTTGAATTAATAAATGGCTGATAATTAAAAACTACCTCCCTAACTTAAAGAAAGAAACAAACAAGAGCTTGTGTCAGTATTCTTCTGAATGGAGCATTGACAGATACATGAGGTTTAATTAAGAAAATATAAAGATGTAGTCATATGACAATGCTAGCAGTTTTTGGAATGATACCTTCATAGTCCAGGGAAGTAGGTTTTGCTTACTCAGAGACAGTTTGCTCAAATCAATGATCAATACAAAGTGAGTAGCCTAGCCAGCGTTGGAACGGAACATCAATCAGTTTCTTAAGAAGAGAGAAGTTATATTGTATTCAGGAGCAAAGAAACACACACACACACACACACACACACACACACACACACACACACACACACACACACACACACACCATGGCCTAAAACTGGTGGAGAATGAGCAAATTCAACGAAAGAACAAGAAATTACTTTAAATACAAATTTTATCGTGTTTATTTGTAGCTTACCCTTTTTTAGAATTTCTCATGAAGAAGGTTGCCAAATTATGTCGAATATGTTGCAAAAACTTGCTTCGGTAACATTCTGGTATGCACTATGTAGCATCCATGGTGAATAAAACAGCCAGTTATCCCCATACATCACATTCCTGGCAGTAACGACATTATAACAGGCTCCGAAGGCCAAGTCTTCTCTTCTAAGTTTTTGACTTGGGCGTGAACATGCCCAGTTTTCAAAGGGCTTTGGCCAAATAGTCAACGTTTCAGCACAGTATCTGCATACTTAGTTTGCAGAAGAACTGTGATGTCCCTATTTATGAAGTGATAAGCTGTGTCAACAGAGAAAGTAGATCTTCTTGTCCTGTATCCCCTGACTAACAGCAGATTCTATATTATATAAAAGTGTAGATGACAGGGGCACCTGGGTGGCTCAGTCGTTAAGTGTCTGCCTTCGGCTCAGGTCATGATCCCAGAGTCCCAGGATCGAGCCCCACATCAGGCTTCCTGCTCGGAGGGAAGCCTGCTTTCTCCCTCTCTCACTCCCCCTGCTTGTGTTCCCTCTCTGGCTGTGTTTCTCTCTGTCAAATAAATGAAATCTTTAAAAAAAAAAAAAGTGTAGATGGCAGCGTGACACTCCCCTGAGATGGCGTGCAGAGACTTGTCACATCGAAAGCCGCTGACTTGATACATTTAGTTTTCTTATTTCCTGAGTTGATAAAGTAGACTAGAAATCTGGTCACTTGCAGTTTAAAGAGTCTGCAGAAGAATGCAAAATTTTTGATTAAATAGTCTCACGAGCAGAGCAATGGTTATGCTTCTTGTAGTAAAGAGAGGGTGCTAGAGCTTTTTCACTTTGAGATAAATGGTTTACTCCAGGATTAATTTTGGTGGATAGTCTCTCTACATCTGGTTAGATTGATGTGTATGGACTTTCACTCAGGGGGGACTTGAGCTGATTTCAGCTTCAAATTACTATTAATGAGCATTGGAATAGTTTGAGGACATTAAGATTGTATGTGCTGAAGGACAGGAGAAAAATGGAGAGAACCAAGAGGGGAGAGCTCAATGCTCCACTTAAAGGAAGTTGGAGGACATATAAAACTGAATCATTTTATCGCATGTGTTGGAGTGAACCAAAGGTTGATGACTCTAAAACCTGTGGGTCTGGGAAGTGTGTATCATTCTGTGTGTGCATGTGTATGTGTATACTCCCCTGGCCTAGAGGAGGGAAATTCTCCAGATTTGCTCCATGAAGTCTAATATCCTGAAAAGTTGCCATCTCTAAACTCAACAGCCTTGGAAGAACCGTACATCCTGAAAATTCCTAAGTACCCGGATTCTAGGAGAGAGGGAGTCTGTTACTTTACATTATGCTGTTCCTTTAGTACTTTTAGAAATAGAATATCAGATTGATCATGAAAATCACAAATAAAATAATAGTGTGGAAACATTTTTTTTAAGAGTTTATTTATTTATTTGACAGAGAGAAACACAGCCAGAGAGGGAACACAAGCAGGGGGAGTGAGAGAGGGAGGGAGGGAGCAGGGAATCTGATGTGGGACTGGATCCTGGGTCTCCAGGATCATGACCTGAGCTGAAGGCAGTCACTTAACCATCTGAGCCACCCAGGCGCCCCATGTGGAAACATTTTTAATAGTCATGTCATCAGTATTAGAAAAATTTGGGGGATTCATTTAATTTTTTTTTAAGGTTTTGTTTCTCAGTGAAAGAGAGAGAAGGAAGGAGGGAGAGCACACAAACAAGGGGAGCGTTGGAGGGAGAGAATCTCAAGCCAACTCCACACTGAGCGTGAAACCCAAAGCAGGGCCAGATCTCATGAGTCTGAGATCATGACCTGAGCTGAAACCAAGAGTCCGATGCTCAACACGCTAAGCCCCCTAGGCACCCCCATTTTAAAAGTTTCTAATTTACAATTAGAAAAGAATAAAGTTCAATGTTACAGATATTATTCAAACTGGGGAGAATATTAAAGGAAAGTATTAGACTTCACAGTTTGTATCTTCTTTATTTAATTTTTTATATTGAAGTATAGTTGACCTACAACATATTGATTCAACATTTATTTACATTATAAAATACTCACTGTAATATCATCTGGAAACATACAAAGTTATTGCCATATTATTGAATGTATTCCTTATGCTATACTTCTCATCCTCCTTATCTTATTTACTTAAAGCTAGAAGTTTCTACCTCTTAATCACTTTTCCTTATTTTATCCAATCCCCTGTCACTTCAGGCAACTACCCATTTGTTCTCTGTATTTGTGACTATGCTTTGGTTTTGTTCATTTGTTTTATTTTTAGATTCTGCATATCAGTGAAATGGTATGGCAATTGTCTTTCTCTTATTTCACTTAGCATAAAACACTTTAGGTCCATACATGTTGCTGCTAACAGTAAAATTTTATTCTTTTTTATGGCTGAGTGGTGTTCCATAATAAATATATAATAAAATAAAAATTAAAAATCACAATAACAACTTTATCCATTTATCTATTGATGGATAATAAGAAAGTTTCCAAAGCTTGTCTGTTGTGAATAATGTTGCAGTGCTAATCTCTGTGCTTAACCTTCACAGTTCAAAGAAAAATTCGCAATAGGAGGTTGCCTGTATCTTTTTGAATTTGTGGAGGTTTTTTTGGAGGAGGTACCCAGAAGGGGAAATGCTGGATTGTACTTATATTTTTAGTTCTTTTGAGAGAACTCCATGCTATTCTGTATAGTGGCTGCACTATTTTACATTCTTACCAATAGTGTATGAGGGCTCCCTTTTTTCCCACACCCACCAACACTTGGTATTATTTTCTTGATATCAGCCGTTCTGAATGGTGTGAGGCGATATTCGTGGTGCTTTTGATTAAAATTTTCTGGATAACTAATGATGTTGAACATCTTTCTTGTTTCTGTTGATCATCTGTATGTTGTCTTTGGAGAAATGTTTATTCATTTCTTCTCTCTCTCTCTCTTTTTTTTTTTTTTTTCAGTTGGATTATTTGTGTTCTTTTGGTTTTGAGTTGTATGAGTTCTTTATGTCCTTTGGAAATTAACCCTTGACTGAATATATCATTTGCAAACATCTCCCATTCAGTAGATTGCTATTTTATTTTGTTGATGGTTTCCTTTGCTGTGCAAAACCTTTTTAGTTGGATGTCCCAATTGTTTATTTTTGCTTTTTTGTCTCTTGTCTGAGGAGACAGATCCAAAAAAATAATACTGAGAATGATGTCTAACTATTTACTGCTTATGTTTTCTTTTAGGAGTTTCATGATTTTAGGTCTTACATTTATGTCTTTAATCCATTTTGAGTTTATTTTTGTATATGGTATAAGAAAGTGCTCTAGTTTCATGCTTTTTTACTTGACTGTCTACTTTTCCCAACACCATTTATTGAAGAGGCTATGTTTTCCTCATTGTATAGTCTTTCCTCCTTTGTCATAATTGACCATTTAAGCATGGGTTTATTTGTGGGTTCTCTATTCAGTTTGATCTAAGCATCTCTTTTTGTGCTAGTACCATATTGTGTTACTTACTATAGCTTTCTAGTATACTTTGAAATCAGGGACTGTGAAATGTCTAGCTTTGTTTTTTCTCAGGATTGTTTTGTCTCTTGGGAATTTTCTGTGGATCCATACAAATTAAGATTTATTTGTTCTAGGTCTGGGACTAATGCTTTTGGTGTTTTGCCAGGATTGCATTGAATCTGTAGACTGTTTTTGGTAGTATGGACATTTTAACAGTGTTAATTCTTCCAATCCATCAGTGTGTATTATCTTTCCATTTGTGTTGTCTTGACTTTCTTCTATCAAATTTTTATGGTTTTCAGAGTATAAGTCTTTAACCTCCTTGGTTAAATTTTTTTCTAGCTATCATGCTCTTTTTGATGCTATTGTAAATGAGATTGTTTTCTTAATATGCTTTTGCTGGTACTTCATTAGTGTAGAAATGCAACATATTTATGTATATTAATTTTATATCTTGCAACTTTACTGAATTCATTTAATAGTTCCAATAGTTTTTTGTTTTTTTTTTTTGCGGAATCTTTAGGGTTTTCTGTATAGAGTATCATGTGATCTGCAAATAGTGACAGTTTTACTTATTTATTACCTCTTTTGGTTGTCTTTTACTTATTTTTTTAAATTTCTGATTACTATGGTTGGGATTTCTAGTTCTATGTTGAATAGAAGTGGCAAGAATGGACATTCTTGTCTATTCTTGAACTTAGAGGAAAAGCTTTCACCGTTTGATCATTAAGTATGGTGTTAGCTGTGGCTTCTTCCTATTTGACCTTTATTATTTTGAAGTATGCTCCCTCCATATTCACTTGAGAGTTTTTATCATTGGGTATTGAATTTTGTCAAATAATTTCTCTGCATCAGCTGTGATGATGATACAGTTTTTAGCCTTCATTTCATTAATGTGGTGAATGATATTGATTGATTTGCAGATAGTGACCCATCTTTGCATTTCTAGAATAAATGCCATGTTTTGGGATGGATGATCTTTCTAATGTATTGTTGGATTTGGTTTGCATATCTTTTCACAGGATTTTAGTGTCTGAGTTCATCAGAGATACTGGCTTATAATTTTCTATTTTTCTACTGTCTCTGTTTGGTTTTGGTGTCAGGGTAATGCAGACCTTGTAGAATAAATTTGGAAGTGCTCCTTCCTCTTCTGGTTTGTGGAGTACTTTGAGAAGGATAGGTACTTACTTAAGAAAAAAAAAATTTGGTGCAGTGAAACTGTGAAGCCATCTGTTTTCAAACCTTAAATATGTGGGTCCACCTACACATGGATTTTTTTTTTAGTAAATAAATTGGACTTTTTTTGGTGGAGATTGGTGACAATTTGGGGAAAAAAGGGCAGATGAACTGTGTAGCTTATAAATATTGTAAAAATTATGAAAAAGCTGGTATGTCATGAATGCGTAGAATATGTGTAATTACTCTTTTCTACCATAGAATATACCCAAGTATATTATAAAAAATTTAAATTTGTCAAAATTTATGCACACATACTCTTGCAGAATGTACATGGCTCCATTCACTCTTGAGAGAAATGTAAACAAAGTGAAGATGTGGTACTAAGTTATAATTGCATAAAAATAACCCTAGTATATACTCTACCACTGTGATAAATTTGTAGCCAATTCCTGTTGCCATTATGACTGAGCTCATATATTGCAGGTGTGCACTTAAAGCACCATGTGATCCTGATCAGTTTGTCTCTTCAGTAAATTACATATTGCAATAAAAAGTGACCCTGGCAGTTCTTGTTATTAGGTAATTAAGTTTTGGGGGAATTCAAAAGCTACATGTGGATTTTTCACTGCACAGAGGGTTGGCATCCCTAATTTCCCCTGTTCAATGGTCAGCTGCAGTCTTTTATATTCATTTGTAGTTTGATGGTATCAGTTCTAAGTTCTCTACTGTTTCTCAAAATGACTTTGACTCCTCCTCAAAATGACTTTGACTTCTCAAAATGATTTGACTCCTCTCTTTTTTTTCCTTGAATAGTGTGGCTAAAGGTTTCTCATTTTTGGTTTATGTTTTCAAAGAACCAGCTCTTTATTTCACTAATCTTTTCTGTTGTTTTTTAATTCTCTATTTTATTTATTTCCATTTTGATCTGTATTATTTCCTTTTAATAACTTTTGGATTTTGTTTGCTTTTCTTTTTTTAATTCCTTTGGATGTAAGGTTAGGTTGTTTGAGACTTGCTTCTTGACTTGTAGGCTTGTATTGTTATTAATTTTCCTCTTAGGAAAGCTTTTGCTGCATCCCACAGATTTTGGACAGCTGTGTTTCCATTTTCCTTTGTCTGAAGGCATTTTTTTAAATTCTTCATTGACCCTACTATTGTTTAGTAGTGTATCATTTAGCCTTCACCTCTTTGTGTTTTTTTCACTTTTATTTTTTCCATTGAATTGATCCCTACTTCATTACGTAATACCCCTTTTTTAATCTTTTCTCATATTTTTATTTTAAAGTGTATTTTTTTTCTGATGTATTGTTATCCTAGCTTTTTGTTTGTTTGTTTGTTTCTATTTGCATGGAGTTATCTTTTTCCATTCTTTCAATTTCTATGTGTTTTAACCCTACAGTGAGTCTTTTGTGGGCAGCATATACATGGGCCTTTTTTTTCTTTTTTAATCTAGTAAGTCACTCTGTGTCTTTAGATGGGAGCATTTAGTCCATTCACATTTGAAGTAATTGTTGATAGGTCCATACTTACAGCCATTTTGTTAATTGTTTTCTGGTTGTTCGTTGTAGTTCTTGTCCTCTTATTCTCTTCTCTTGTAATTTGAGGACTTCCTCTTTAATATTTTATTTGGATTCCTTTCTCTTTATTTTTTCTGTGTATCTATCATTACTTTTCGGTTTATGGTTATCATATAACAGCTTATGTATGTATTTTTTTTTAAGATTTTATTTATTTGACAGAGAGAAACACAGCCAGAGAGGGAACACAAGCAGGGGGAGTGAGAGAGGGAGAAGAAGGCTTCCCGCCGAGCAGGGAGCCTGATGTGGTACTCGATCCCGGGTCTCCGGGATCATGACCTGAGCCGAAGGCAGTTGTTTAACCAACTGAGCCACCCAGGCGCCCCTTATGTGTGTATTTTAAGTTGATGGTTGCTTAATTTCTTTTTTTAACTTTTTATTTATTTTTGCCTTTTTTTTTGCTTAATTTCAAACACTTTCTAAAAGTATTGTCTTTAATCCCTTTTCCCCATTTTATGCATATGATACCATATTTTACATTTTTTATTTTGTGCATCCTTTAATTATTTTAGATATAGTTGATTTTACTACTTTTGTCTTTTAACCTTTTTACGGGCTTTTATAAGTGATTTATCGCTTATATCTGCATTTTCTTTTGTAAGACAAGTTTTGTTTTTTTTTTCATAATTCTCTTCTACTTAAGATTTTATCTTTTCCACCTAAAGATGTCCTTTTAACTTTTCTAGTAAGGCCAATATAGTGTGAAATCATTTAATTTTGTTTGTCTGGGAAACCTCCATCGATTTTGAATGATAATTTAGCTGGGTAGAGTATTCTTTGTTGTAGGTTTTTTTCCTTTCAGCTCTTTGAAGGCATCGCGCCACTTTCTTCTGGCCTGCGTAGTTTCTGCAGAAAAAACACCTGATAGCTTTATAGGGTTTCTGTCCTACATACTCTTTGCTTTTCCCTTGCTGCTTTTAAGATTTTTCTCTTTGTGTTTAATTTTATCCATTTTTATGTGTCTTGGTGTGGACTTTTCTGGGTTCATGATGTTTGAAGCTCTCTGTGCTTTCTGGTCTTGAATGCTTGATTCCTTCCTGAAGTTAGAAAGTTTTCTGCCTCTATCTATGTCTTTTCTTCTTCAGGGACCCTATTATGTGAATGTAAATAGGCGTTGTTTGGCCTCAGATGTTCCTCAGCTGATTCTCAAAATTGTCTACTCCTTTTTTCTACTCAAATTCTATATTTTCTACTCAAATTCTATATTTTCCACTACTGTCTTCTGGATCCTTGATATCTTCTTTTGCAACCCCTAATCTGTTGTTGATTCTGTGTAGTGTTGTTCATTTCAATATATGCATTCTTTAGCTCTGACTGGTTGTTTTTAAGATTATCTGTCTCTTTGTTGAAGCTCACACTGCATATATCTCTTTCTCTCTCAAATTTGATGGCTATCTTTATGACCATTCCTCTGAATTGTTTGTGAGGCAGATTGCTTATCTCCATTTGGTTTCTTTTTCTGAGGTTTTGTCTTATTCTTTGATTTGGAATGTATTCCCCTGTGTCCTCATTTTGCCTGACTCTTTCTGTTTATTTTTCTTTACTAGGTATATCAGCTATGTGTCCTGGTTTTACAGGTAGTGGCCTTCAATAGGTGATGTTCCGGGGGGCCCAGAATTGTGTTCTCCCTGGTCACAAGAATCAGGTGCTCCAAGGATGTACCTTAATGGGCTGCATGTGCCTATCTGTGGTAACTGGGCCCTAACTTACAGATGCACTGGTGAGGGGGGTTGACCTCCTCTTACTAGGGAAGGAGGTATCAATACTGCTGGGTAGATATGGTGATAAACTGGTTGCCTTGGGGTGCCTGGGTGTCTCAGTTGTTAAGTGGCTGCCTTTGGCTCAGGTCATGATCCTGGAGTCCCAGGATTGAGCCTCACATCGGGCTCCCTGCTCTGGGGGAAGCCTGCTTCTCCCTCTCTCACTCCCTCTGCTTGTGTTCCCTCTCTAGCTGTGTTTCTCTCTGTCAAATAAATAAATAAAATCTTTAAAAAAAACAAAACCAAAACAAACAAACAAACAAACAAAAAAAAAACCTTGTTGCTTTGCAGAGGCATCTGCAGGCTTGATCTGTAGGGGAATGCCTGGACCAGATTAGAGGTGCTAGCAAGGTAGATGGAGAGTGTCAAAACTGGCTCCCAGGAGAGCTAGGCTGCTGGAGGTCAGGAAAAAAGGTGCCTGCCCATGCTTCTATTCTCAAAGAAAGTTCCTACAGATCCCTGCCCTTAGGCATACCTCCTAAATTTATTCTGCAAACACCTTTCACATACACTGCAGGTGTTTTTGAAACTGTTGACTCTCCTGGGTCTTGGAGCAGGGCATTGATGAGCCTTTTAAGAGTAGAGGTTGGGTATCCTGTCACCACCCAGTGTCCTCGAGTTAGGCACTTGTGATTTTCAAAGCCAGCCGTTAGACATGTTAGGGAGGTGCATGTCGCTTGTGCAGCTCCCCAGAATTGGGGGTGCCTGATGTGGGGTTGAAATTCCTTGCTCCTCAGGTGTTACCTCTGTTCTGTGATCTTTCTTACTTGTGGGTCTCTGCTCTGGTGGTATGATTCCCAAGCAGAGCAGCTCTTTGCCTTTCTGGGCCTTCCTCATATGGTTTTTCTTCCTTTCTTTAGCTGTGGAATTTCTGTAGGAGTTCGGCTATTGTTAGAAAGTCTCTCTGTGTGCACCCACAGTCTTTGTTTTGTCTGTGGAAGGGAGTGAGTTCAGGATCTTCATCCTCGGCCATCTTCCCTCCTCTCCTCTATTTCATTCTTTTACATTTTTAAGCATAAGTAAAAACCCTAAGAACTGATAAAGATAGAATTGGCATGCTCAACTTCAGCTTCTTCCTCTTCAGTGCTATAAGAATCTTTCTTTATTTTTTAATTTTATTTTAAAGATTTTATTTATTTATTTGACAGAGAGAGACATGGCTAGAGAGGGAGCACAAGTAGGGGGAGTGAGAGGGGAGAAGCAGGCTTCCCACTGAGCAGGGAGCCCAATGCAGGGCATGATCCTGGGGCTCCAGGATCATGACCTGAGCTGAAGGCAGAGGGTCAGTAATAAAAACATGCCAGTTTATAAATATATATTTATATCTATCTATCTATCTATATCTATCTATCTATCATATAAATATTTATATAATAGATAAATATTATTAAAACTCAGTACTAACAAAGCAATTATTCAGAACTTAGACTGATGAACTATTCCTTTCAGAAAATGTATATTATCACTGATATTTAAAAAGTCCATTGCATGGAAGAAAAAAAAAGAGAGACTTATTTTAGTTATGTTTTTATTGTTTATAAATCCTCCAGTCAGATTCACACTGTCTTAGTGTGTCCATTGAGGTTGATTGCCTCTTGAAGACGTTTATTAAATCTTATATTTTGCACACGTGTCTACGTAACTAGAATGTATTAACTCTCCATAGAAAAGTGTTAGATTTACGATAAAAAGACATGTCTTCAGAAATTGTGGGCTTTAGTAACAGCGAATTGGAATTTTATCTCATAGACTACTAATGTAGTGATCAATATACTGATTTTTATTAAAAGATTTTCTTTCTTTCTTTCTCTGTCTCTGTCTCTCTGTCTCTCTCTCTTTCTTTCTTTCGAAAGGGAGTGAGTGGGCATAGCGGCAGAGGGACAGGGACAAGCAGACTCTGCACTTAGTACGGAGCCCAGTCTCAGAACCCTGAGATCATGAACTGAACCAAAATCAGCGGTTCATCATTTGACTGATTGAGCCACTCAGGCGCCCACTGATGGCTATTTTAAATCACTTTTAAGCTGTTTCAAAATATGAATATACATATATGAGTTGATAGTTGGTTGAAAACAGTTTTTTTCCTCAATGATTATCAAGTGAAAAAAAGAGCTGAGATGAAGCCAAGACAAATAAAGATATCTTCGGAAGACAAATCAGATGTGTGTTCTTCCTAATCCGCATTCATCCAAGAAATGGAAGATTATGCATCTGTGCCTGAGAAGAGAGTCCAAGTTATTGGAATTTGGTTCTAGCATGCATTTGGTCTACACACTTAAAAATTTTTTTCCCCCACAAATGTGTGTAAGGCTGAATATTTGTGCCACAAGAAAATCTAGTCTGTTTCTCATTTCTCTTCTTGAGCGGTATTTAAATAGCATGTTCATACTTTATGACCTCTGATCAGAGGGAATTTAAGATGCTTTGTCTATCCACACTATGTTGGGGCATCTTATACTCAGGGCTGTAAACTGTATACTTAAAATCTTTTATTGGTAAAGATGTCCTCCTTTGTTTATGAGTGCATGGACAATTGTAGAAACAGGCAGCCCCATCCCAAAAGGAGTGTGCTGACCAGGGTCTATAATTTGCCTAATATGCCCCAAAGTGAGTCAAAACAATAATTTAAACCTGAAGAGATGGAGTTTTCCGATTGTTTTCCATAATAGACCCTCAGAGAAAACTTTTGAATGTACTCTCAAATTCCATAACATCTTGAATGATGATTCCAAGTTTTTATTGTAGAGAATAAAAACTTATTAATAACCCCCAAAATCTTTTAGAGCCAACCCACAAATATTTTCTTCATGATGCACTGTTATAACAAAAGGGCTAAAGTTTTATTTTTTAGTGTATTTTCCAATTATACCAAATAAGTATAATTGGGGAAAAAAAAAATATCCACCCAACTTACCCTTGTGTATTCTCTGCCTCTTTAGTATTTCATAATTGTTTTTCTTTAAACAATTTGTTTTTATTTTTCCTTTAAACAATTTATGACTGCATAAGTTACAGATATAAATCTGCTTAAAAGATGAAGGTATTATAAACAGAACAGTTCCACTTTCCTTTTTCGAAAGAGCAATTGAGATTCTCCTAAAAGAATTAAGAAGGGGAGGGGGACAATAAAAGAAATAAAACAAAGAATTAAAGGGGGCTACCTGGGTGGCTCAGTCCTTAAGCTTCTGTCTTCAGCTCAGGTCATGATCCCAGAGTCCCGGGACTGAGCCCCACATTGGGCTCCCTGATTGGCGGGAAGCCTGCTTCTCCCTCTCTCACTCCCCCTGCTTGTGTTTCCTCTCTAGCTGTGTTTCTCTTTTTCAAATAAATAAACAAAAATCTTAAAAAATTTTTTTTTAAAGAATTAAGAAGGGCTTTATAGCTCAGATGATCAGAATAGTTTCTTTTAATGAAAACTAAGAGGTAAAACAAAATGTAAAAAAAAGAAAGAGAAGAAAAAAATGTAAATTGACATTTAGTATTGACTTAGGTATGCTTATTGAGTTGACCATGTTCTTTTACAAGCCCTGTGAGTAGGGCAAGATAAAGACCTAGTCATCAAGAAATAGTCTCATGGGTAACTTGACTTTGAATGGAGGTTTCATTTACTCCCCAAATGATCAAACTCTTCCTGCTAACCACAAAGAGTATACTTGGAGAGCTCCCTCGCTCAGTTTCTCCTGTGACTACGTGACAAGCATGGCCAGCCTTCACTTGTTTAAAAGGTCTCTGCTGGGTAAGGGTTTGTGTTCCTTAGGACTCTATTTTTCAGTCAGTTTATATATCAAGACCCCTCTGAATATCTGAAGCAAGTGATATATGGACCTCCTGTTGCATACCAGTTCTGAGGGGCTCATAGACTCCCTGCTCTAGGGAACACATGCATACTGGGGTACTCCCTGGCCTAACAGCACCTCACTTGGCAGTTCCATGGTGTTAATGTGATAGCCCCACCAATATGCTTGCTTATTTATTTATTTATTTATTTATCTATTTATTTATATTTATTAAAGATTTTATTTATTAGAGACAAACAGTTAAAGAGGGAATACAAGCAGGGGGAGTGGGAGAGGGAGAAGCAGGCTTCCTGCTGAGTGGGGTGTCTGATGTGGGGCTTGATCCAGGGACCTTGGGATCATAAACTGAGCTGAAGACAGAAGCTTAACAACTGAGCCACCCAGGTGCCCCAAAGTCTGAAAGAATGTAACTGAAAGACACGTAAAGATATATACGTATTTTTTGTTATTTAAACTTATTTTTTAAATCACCTGTCAAGGATACCTAAATGGCTCAGAGGGTTAAGCCTCTTCCTTCTGCTGGGGTCATGATCTCAGGGACCTGGGATTCAGTCCCACATTGGGCTCTCTGCTCAGCAGGGAGTCTGCTTTCTCCTCTTTCTCTGCCTGCCTCTCTATTTGCGATCTCTCTCTCTGTTAAACAAATAAATAAAATCTTTAAAAACAAAAGAAAACCAGCTGCCTTTGGCTCAGGTCCTGATCCTAGCGTCCTGGGATCCAGCCCTGTATGGGCAGAGAGTTTGTTTTTCCCCCTCCGTCTTCCCTCTCCCTCTGCTAGTGCATTCTCACTTTCTCTCTCAAAAAAAACCCAAAAACCCCAAAAAACAAAACAAAAAGCAAAAACAAAACAAAACAAAACAAAAAAACCTGTTAGTATAATATGAATTCATTTTATGAAGATTTTTTTTTTTTTGGTATTGCATGTTGCGAGTTCTGCAAAAACACAGTGACTTTTATAAATACAGTAAATTCTCAGGGCATCACCTCCTTTGGGAGTACAGTTTCACCAGGCTTAGAGGCATTTTTACAAACAAGCAAGGGCACCGTGAAAACGAAACAGCCTTTGTCTCCTCCCTGAAATCCAGGTTATTCCTAGAGCACCTGATGGATAACCACGACTTAGTTACAAATAAAAAGGAAAACCCATGTGGAAATATGGTATCATGTTTACTTTTCATTGTGCTAACTCTGTGACTGGTTTTGGTCTCATGCAATCCGAATGAAAAGTTAAAAAGTGCTTCATGGAGTGCCTAGGTGGCTCAGTTGTTTAAGTGTCTGCCTTCAGCTCAGGTCATGATCCTGGGCTCCAGGGATGGAGTCCCTGCATGGGGCTCCCTGCCCAGCAAGGGGTCTGCTTCTCACACTGCCTCTGTCCCTCCCCCCACTCAGACTCTCTGTCTCTCATGCTCTTTCTCAAATAAATAAATGAAGTCTCTAAAAAATAGAATGTGCTTGGTAGAGTGGAAGTGGGTCCAATATGTAAAACAAAATAAAACACAAAAAACAACAGCACATAATTTTTTCTAACATCATTGAGCAGTGCATGTCTGTACCTTTTAGGGTAATTATTTTGGTCCCAAACCTGTAGTCAGCTATAGTGATTTTTATATGCCTCATCCCTTGGACTTGCTCATGGTGTCTCTTTCCTTCATTACAGCTGATACAGTAAAAACCTGAATTCTTTCTATATTTCCAATTTAACAATTTTTAATGGGCCACTGGATAAAAAAGGCTAGGTGACTCTCTGACCCTGTGATAGGCCCCTGCATCAGCTGAATTAAACCCAGAATAACCCTATGAAGAGACTAGTATCATTTTCCTTTGCTGCAGGTGATACGCTGAATCCCAGTGGAGCAAGGATCTAAGGCCAGACCCCAACCCCCCACCCACAGCTTGAGCCCTCAGCTCCCATCTGTCTTGTGTGATCTGGAGTAAATTGTTTACCTTGAATGCTGGAAACATCCTTCTTCCCCCACATCTCTTCCCACCTTGCCTGACAGAGGTGTTAGAGTGAATGATGATAAACACCAAATCTGAAAGGCCAGGATTCCAAATTCCCCACGTTTGTCTGCTGTCATCGGCCAGCAACTGCGACATTACAAAATGGATCTTTTTAAATTCTGAGACAAGTGTTGTGACCAGTTCTTTATGTCATGTGGCGTTCTTGTCCCTTGATTTATAAAGTCACCTTTTAAAGCTGAGTTGTGTGTGGAAGCGCTATTTCTTCAACTTAACTGCAGTCATGTGAATGAGTGGTGAGGTGGAAAGACCCACCAGAGAGCAATTGATTAGTTGGTGATGCCAGAAGTTAAGAAGGCAGGTCTAAGGATGACTTAAAAATCAAAGGCTTCTGTCTTGAAATGCTTGCATAAACTGATGAGAGCAAAGAAGCACAGTAGGAAAAACTTGCCCATGTTTTTGTTGTTGTTTGTTTTTTAAATAGTGTATAAAGCATTTAAATGGAAAGTTAATTGTCTCCTGCATTTTTGAAAGTCTAAAGTGTGAATGGTTTTAGCACAGAACACTGCAGTAAAAAACATGTAAAAACCCATTATCTCTGCATCCAAGAAATATAAATTGGCATGATATTTATGCATATTTTATGTGTATCTCTAAATATCTATGATTCAAATAGGTAAACCAAAAAGAAGGGCAGTAGGTGAAGAGAAGGTCTCTTTTCTTATACCCCAAAGAACTTTTATCAAAGGTGCCCACTGTTAATCATTCTTTGTAATTGCTTCCAGAAAAACACTTTATTTGTTAATTTATGAAAGAATTAAAGAAGCTTCCCTTTTCTGCTCCTGGGTGTTAATGTTTATTAAAATACCAAAAGTTTTCCATACTGGGGCAGCTGACTGGCTCCGTCAGTGACGCTTGTGACTTTAGAACTTGGGGTTCAAGTTCAAGCCCCATGTTAGGTATGGAGATTACTTAAAGATAAAATCTTGAAAAAATTTTTTAAAAAATTTATTAACATATAATGCATTATTTGTTTTGGTAGTACAGGTCTGTGAATCATCAGTCTTACATAATTCACAGCACTCACCATAGCACATACCCTCACAGTGTCCATAACCCAGCCACTTCATCCCTCAGTTTGTTTCCTGAGATTAAGAATGTCTTATGGTTTGTCTCCCTTCCCAGTCCTATCTTGTTTCATTTTTTCCTCCCTTCCCCCCTCCCGCTCTGCCTCTCAGATTCCTCATATAGAGATATCATACTGTTTTTCTCTGATTGACTTATTTCTCTTAGCATAATACTCTCTAGTTCCATCCATATCATTGCAAATGGCAAGATTTCATTTTTGATGGCTGCATAGTATTCCATATCTTCTTTATCCATTCATCTGTTGATGGACATCTAGATTCTTTCCATAGTTTGGCTACTGGGGACATTGCTGTTGTAAATATCAGGGTGCACATGCCCCTTTGGATCACCACATTTGTTTCTTTAGGGTAAATATGCAATATTGCGATTAAAACATTGATGCTACCTAGAGGAATCTACACAATTAATGCGATCTGTATCAAAATACCATCGTGTTTCTTCAAAGAAATGGAGTAAATAATCCTATAATTTGTATGGAACCAGAAAAGACCCTGAATAGCCAGAGGACTGTTGAAAAAGAAAACCAAAACTGGTGGCATCATAATTCTGGACTTCAAGCTCTATTACAAAGCTGTAATCATCAAGACAGTATGGTACTGGTACAGAAACAGACACAGAGATCAGTGGAACAGAGTGGACACCCCAGAGATGGACCCTCAACTCTATGGTCAACTGATTTTTGAAAAAACACGAAAGAATGTCCAAAGGAAAAAAGGCAGTCCCTTCAACAAATGGTACTAGAAAGGTTGGACAGCCACATGCAGAAGAATGAAACTGGATCATTTCCTTACCCCACATACAAAAATAGACTCAAGTGGATGAAAGACCTAGTGTGAGACAGGAATTCATCAAAATCCTTGAGGAGGACGCAGGCAGCAACCTCTTTGACCTCAGCCACAGCAACTTCTTCCTAGAAACATCACCGAAGGGCAAGGGAAGCAAGGGCAGAAATGAACTCTTGGGACTTCATCAAGATCAAAAGCTTCTGCACAGCAAAGGAAACAGTCAACAAAACCAAAAGACAACTGACAGAGCAGAAGAAGATATTTGCAAATGATATATCAGATAAAGGGCTAGTATCCAAAATCTGTAAAGAACTTATTAAACTCAACACTCAAAGAACAAATAATCTAATCAAGAAATGGGTAGAAGGCATGAACAGACATTTCTGCGAAGAAGGCATCCAAATGGCCAACAGACGCATGACAAAGTGCTCAACACCACTAAAGTAAATTAAAATTTTAAAGTTTTTCTGTATTAAAATATAGAAACATACCTCATTCTTTTAAATGTCTATTTATTTTTTCCTTAATTCAGATATTTCATAATTTGTTAGTAATATATAGGTGTTTATGTGATTTATAGAAATCATATAAGGTTTGGGTTTTTTGTAGGTTTTGCTTTTTTCTCAGCACGAAATCCTGTAAAGAGTATCCTTTCACATGTGTTGTGGAATAATTGTGTATGTAACTAGGCATGACATGCTGTGTGCATAAAAAACTAATAGATCCCATCAAATTGCTTTACCAAAAGTGTGCAATTTATTTTCCACCCAAAATGCAAAAGATTGCCTGTTTCCTTACAACTCGTGAGCATTGAATATTAAGATTTCATGTATCTTTCTGATAGTTGAAAAAAACTGTATCTTGTTTCAGTTTGCATTTATTTCATAATGCCATGTACCATGTTTTAACACATGTTTTGGTATTAGATAAGTCATTGTCCTATAAAATGTCTTCTCAGATTTTCAACTTCTTTTACCTTTTGTGTTATCTGTCTTGCTCTTAATTATTTTTTGGGCTTTTGTCAATTAAAGAAACAGCCTTTGTCATTAAGCATTGTTAATATTTTTTTCCAGCTTATCCTTAATCTTTTCATTGTATTATTATTATTATTATTTTTACCACAGGGAAGATACTTACTTTATAGGTTAAAAAATCCTGGCTGTATTAAGGCATAATTGATATATGAAAATACTGGACACATTGAACGTACATAATTTGATGGGTTTGGAAATAGGCCTACGCTCATGAAATCATTACCACGATCAGGGTGATAAACATACACATACGCTGTTCAGAAAAAAAAAAAAAAAGCCTTTTTTGAAAGTAAGAAACTTGGTTTTTCATAGAACTCTGTATTAGTTTCTTAGGGCTGCTATAACAAAGTACCACAAACTTAGAAGCTTAAGCCAACAAATATTTATTCTCTTAGTTCTGGGATCTAGACATCTAAAATCAAAGTGTTGGTAGGGCTTTGCCCTCTCTCAAGGATTCATAGTTATTTGTTGTAGCTACTGGTGCTTTCCAGACAGTCCCTGATGTTCTTTGCTTGTAGAGATGCTGCTCCCATCCCTGCCTCCATCCTTAAATGCCATTGTGTGTGTGTGTGTGTCTGTGTCTTTATTTATTCTTTAAAAACTCGTCATTAGATTGGACCCACCCTAAGCAAATATGACCTCACCTTACTTTATTTCCACACATGGCTGCACTCTGAGGTTCTGAGGACATGGACTTGACGGGGGGATGTTATTCAGTGCCATACAAACTCCTATTTTGCTTTACTCATTGTGATTTTGGAACAGTTAGGCAGTGGTTTTTGTTTAAGACAGTGTTCTTCAAACTCTATCATACTTTAGAATCACCTGGAGGACTTGTGAAAATATAGCTAATCAGGCTCCAAGCCCAGAATTAGTGATACTTTTCTTTTTTTAAGATTTGATGTATTTGTTTGACAAAGAGAGGGTTCACAAGTAGGCAGAGCAGAAGGCAGAGGGAGAAGGGGAAGCAGACTCCATGCTGAGCAGAGTGCCAGATTCAGGGCTCAATCCCAGGACCCTGGGATCATGACCTGAGCTGAAGGCAGATGCTTAACAGACTGAGCCACCCAGGCGCCCCAAGAATTTATGATTCTGTGGAGAAGTTTGAGACTGCTGCTGGTCTGGACACCCCACTTTGATAACTTCTTATGGCCTGAATTGTGTCCTTCCAAAATTCATGTGTTGAATTTCTAACCCCCAGGTTTCAGAATATATGGAGATACAGCCTTTAAAAGAAGTAAGGTAAAATGAAGTCATTAGTGTGGATTCTAGTCCAATATGACTAATATCTTTATAAGAACAGGAAATTAGTTATCTCTGTCTTTTTCATAATAGACCTCCTCACAGGTGTGGGGCGATAGCTCATGTGGTTTTGATTTGAATTTCCCTAATGTTGAGCAACTTTTTATATACCGGGTATTTGTATGTCTTCTTCTAATTCTTCTTCTTCTTTTTTTTTATTAACCTGTAGTGTAGTAATTGTTTCAGGGGTACAGGTCTGCGAATCATCAGTCTTACATAATTTGTATGTCTGTTCCAGTCCTTTGCAGATTTTTAATCAGAGTATTTGAGCTTTTATCTATCTATCATCTATCTATCTATCTATTTAATGTTTTGCTGTTAAAATGTATGAGTTCTTTATTTTAGATATTAACCCCTCATCAAATAGATCATGTGCAAACCCCATTGTATTGATTGTGTTTTCAGTGGATTGTGTCATTTGTTGCATAGAAGCTCTGTAGTTTGATACAGTTACCACTTGCTTATCTTTGTTGCCCATACAAGAGTTCAGAATTGTCATGGACAAGGTGCAGGGAAGGAGACCCTTATACCGTGTTGGCCGCAAAATACATGGACACAGTCATGGGGAGCAGCATGGCAGTTTCTCAAAAAATTAAGGCTAGAGCTACTGTGTGATCCAGAAATTCTCCTGCATATACATAATCCAAAGGAAATACAATCGGTATCTTGAAGAGATTGCTGCATTCCTGTGTTCATCAGAGCATTATTCATAATAGCCGGGATATGAAAACAACTTCGTGGTCAGAATTGTGAGAAAATCACTTGCTTAAACCACCCAGTCTATGATACTGGTTATAGGAGCACTAGAAAACTAATACAGAGCCACTGGTTTAAGGAGTGAGGAAAAGATGCCACTTACACAGTCCTTAAACCAGTGGCTCTGTATTATTTTCTCAATCCCACACTTACCCTGTGGTTTGTAATGCTATACTTAGAGTTGACCCAGGTCCCATATTTATTAGAATTTTCTTGGTCTCTCTTACGGTATGTTCAGCCACTTTTTTATTTCTAGAGCTCCAGAGTATTTTAATCTGTTGAAATCATTGGGCTTAATAATATGTCAAATGTTTTAGTATTTGTATATTTTAATATCTAGTAGGGTTGTTCCCTTTTCATCAGCAGCTTTTTCTCAGAGCCATTTTGGAAATGTCCTGTTATTCACCTGGGAACTTGATAACATTTTGCCTTATGTTATTTAATTATCATCACATCTCATTTACATACTAGTTTTTTTTTTAAAGTTTTTTAATTTATTTGACAGAGAGAAACACAGCCAGAGAGGGAACACTAGCAGGGGGAGTGAGAGAGGGAGAAGCAGGCTTCCTGCTGAGCAGGGAGCCTGATGTGGGGTCTCTGGGATCATGACCTGAGCCGAAGGCAGTCGCCTAACCAACTGAACCACCCAGGTGCCCCTACATACTAGTTTTGAGTGAGGTATAGCTTTTAAAATCTTCCTAGCTGAGAACACATTGTGTCTCCATTTTTAAAATACAATTTTAGGTCATTTATTATCTATATATTTTTAAAGATATTATTCATTCATTTATTCATTCATTCATTTGAGCAGGAGAGAGAAAGGTGAAAAGCAGAGGGAGAAGGAGAGAATCTCGAGCAGACTGCACCGAGTGCAGAGCCCAATGCAGGGTTCCGTTTCCTGACCCTGAGATCATGACCTGAGCCAAAACCAAGTGTCAGATGCTTAACCAACCAAGCCACCCAGGCACCCCTCATTTGATATATTTTATAGTTTTCTCCATAAATGTTTACACATTGCTATCTTTCTTTCAGTTTGTTGTATTTTTTGTGTGTGTGCCTGAGTGCCTTTGTAAATGAGGTATTATTTTCTTAGCACTCATATGGTTGATCTTTATATATAAATATCATATTTTAATGACTACTGTTTTTTCTAACATTTTTTCAGTTGAAGCCTAAGACATCTAGGTAGACATTTATATCATCTCATAAGTTTTTGTCCCCCCATTCAGTATGTGTCCCTAGAATGTTTTCTGTCATCAACCTGTGCTGGCTAGTTGTGTCATTCAGGGGTCCTAAATGAAGCAAAAGCTACCGATCATGGTTCCATTCATCAGAGACGGGATTTAGACAATCAGTTAAATGGAAGACTAGAAGAGGGCTGGTGGCAAAAGCCAAAGCAGAATCATACCCCACCATCTTTTTGGTGGTAACTCTGCTTCTGGCACTGAACAGGGATGCCGTAGGGCTTGGCACAGCCCCTCTGAGCTTGCTGCCCCTACCTGCTGAATTTTCCACTCCTTCCTTACTCTCCACTCTCCTTGCTTCTCTTCAATGCAAACTCTTGCAAAGTCATGTGCCTCTTTCCTCTTGGCCACAGCAAGTAGTCTCTGAAAGTGGTCTGCACTGTGGGTGGTCAGATTCTGGGTTCCTGAAACAAGTGTCAGGTTCCCATTAAGTTCGCACTTCTTCTTCTTTTTTAAGATTTTATTTATTTATTTGAGGGAGAAGAAGAGAGAGCAGCAGAGTCCCTGCTGAGCAAGGAGCCTGAAGAGGGGCTCAATCCCAGGACCCTGAGATCATGATCTGAACTGAAGGCAGACACTTAACTGACGGAGCCACCCAGGCATCCCAGGTTCATACTTCTAGACCAGTGCTAACTAATTGTGGTAATAAGGGGGCATTACAGCTTCTCATGCAGTTTATAGCTGCCTGCCAGGGTATTAACCTTTACCAGTTCTCTATGTGCATCTTTTCATACTTGCTTTGGCTCCCCAGCACTTAGAGTAGAAACCCTGTATTTTTGTTTTGTGTCCGTTAGAGTGTCTAGTACAGTGTGATCCCTCTTGTCATTATTTGGAAACACTTCTGTAGGAAGGAATAGCCAGGCTATCTCTTGTCTGTCCTGTGGATTTTGCCCTCTCACTAGCTATGTGGTAATAAGGCACTGAGTGAATTGTCAGTTTTGTACAGATTGATATTGTTAAATATAGATAATTCTGTATTGAAATAGAGCACTTGTGCTGTACAGAGTCTCCCGTTCCTTAAATTCCTCTCTGTAATAGATGAAGAGAATCAGCAGGTGAGCTCTTTTCATCCCTTTGAGGCCATGTTGAATGCTCCTTTAATGGTGATTTTATTTTTTTATCTAAAGTGCTTTGGATTTGCCTTAAAGCTTAGATGGCACCTGTCAATCTATTGACTTTTGACCTCGTGGCCCCACGTAGGGTTTGGAGCCAGCACCACCAGAGGAGTTGTACCCTTAAGTTAGAGTATTTTTGTCTTTACTTTACATAGGTCTAGCTTTTATTTACTTTATTTGTCTCAAAACTAACTTGGAACTTCTGAAATGAGAGTGCTCATTATATTTATCTGACATCCCAAATTTTATCTCTGTTAGTAAAAAAAAAAAATGTAAATAAAAATAAATCCCAGATTGGGTCAGAGAGTTTGGCATTTCAACGGGATCATAATGGCTTTCATCGGATTAATAATTCACATATTTTATCACATTTGGGGCATTTCAGTAAGTCTGTTATACCTATATTTTCTGTGCAGTCAGTAAATTTTGTAGCTTTTGAAACCTATGAAATGAAATATAGGTTTGAAAAACCATAACACCATCAATACATTAATATTTATGTAGCTCTTTTCATGACAAACATTCTAAAATGCTCTCCAGTAAAGTAAAAAGAAATAAAGCATGAAGAGAAGGTGGGTGATTACAAGTCAAAAGGTCCCTTGAAAAGGCAAATCCAGTGAATCCATTTGGCAAGGTGAGTGACCAATTTACACAAAAGATACAGCTCCACTTAGGCGAGCTCCAGCGGGGAAACTAGAGAATCAGAAGTGGGCTCTCTGCCATCGGCATGGCGTCCGATGAACAAGTGAAACTTAGCACGGCATGCCCACTTAGATGAAGCAGTACTGTTCCTCTTGGACTATAAACAAGGAGGGCTGCACCTGTGGGCCATTTTCATAACTGTGTGACTTTGTGTTTCTGAATGTAAATAGGGGAAAATCAGCTGATAAAATGCAGTTATAAAGGCATCCTGAATTTATCGTGGGGTATTATTTTCTTCACACAACACAGAAGGAAATTATTGATATAAATTATGCTAATTTATTTCTGTGGTGAGGTCATTCATGAGTGAAACATAAATCTGGAAGACAAATGCTCTTTAATGCATACCTATTGCTTCTCTAATTGTGGGTTCTCTCCACCTAATTTCCTTTAAAAACGAATGGTTCTATGAAAGATATTCTTCAATTTAAGATGTTTTTAGTTGTTCTAATTTGACTAGAAATGTTGAAAAAAGCAGGAAAATTACTGGAGTGATAGCTCAGGATGCTGTTGAAATATGCAGTCTTCAGGACATAGGAATGGAGAGGCTGGGAAGTCTTGTAGTGCTATTATTGTTGCCAGAACAGTGAAAATCAACTCTTCCAGTGACTGTGAACACTGGTGTCTTTTTTTCTAGGCTTGACCCCATCATCCTTAAAATGAAGTTGCTCTAATCATAGCTGACTGACTTTTTTTCCCCTTCCAATCTAGGAAGTCTTAGGAAAAAGGTGACTGACCACCATTTGTTGTAGCTACATACTCATTTACCTTTGGAGAAGGGACTAGGAATGAAAAGCACCAAGAGCAACAGTCACACTTTCTGAATCTGTTGTATTCCACTAAGGATCAATATTTTTCTGATATAATCAGACACTCGAGCAATAAAACCTTTTGGCGTAATTATCTCCCTCTTTTAGGGCCAACATTCCTTAAATGAAAAGAATACTCAAAAGTCATTCTTTCCTGATTAAAATAGGCTTGGTTCCAAGTATATTGTCCTTGCAATGATTCCCTCCCTGTTCCAGTGAGATTTCCATTGGCTGGCTCTAACACTTCAGAGGTTTTTTAAGGAAAAACGATCCATGATCCGACCCCTTTGTGACTTTATGTCCTCAAAGCTTATCACTCATTTACTTTCATATTATATTCCCATCACATAACAGTGATGTGATTCCACAACTTTCCTTCCTGTTCCTCCCTTATCTGCTGAAATTTCCTGCCTGAAATCCTTAGATTGTCTCTCCCTCTTCCACCCAACTCCTATTCTCTCTTTAAGGTTGGTGGTGCCTGGGTGGTTCAGTGGGTTGATCCATTGACTTGGTTTTGACCCACATCATGATCTTGTTGCGAGATTGAGCCCCACCTACAGGAGGCTCCATGCCCAGCTTGGAATCTGCTTGAGATTCTCTTTCCCTTTGCCCCTCCCCCCACACTTCTGCAAACTTACACACTCTGGCGGGGGTCGGGGGGAGTCTTAATTAAGGCATCATCTCTTCTAGAGATGCTCTGAGTTTTTTGCCTTTCTCATGATGCCTTATGTGTGTCTCTGTTGCTGTTACTCCAACTGAGTCACAGAATGTGAGCTTTTGATAGTAGAGACTTGAGATAATTTACCTTTGCTTTCTAAGTACCCATTAGAGTTTGTGACATTTAATTAGAAGCTCAATAATTATTTGAATGAATAAATGATGTCAACAGGCAAGAAGTTTACCTTCATATAATTGCCCCACCAGAAAACTCACAGCGTCAAAGTTGCCTTTCCAAAGATACCCATTCCCGTCTTATAAATAATCACCTATAGCTAATAGCATTGCCAGATTTTTGTATCTGGCCCCTAAAGTTTAAAGGCATTCCAGTTTCTGCACTAACAGTGTTTATATTAGAACCATTAGTTAACCCCAGAGGCTATTTGAGAATTAAATTAAGAAGCAAAACAAAACACAATAAAATCTTGGGAATAATAAATCAATGCGAGTCATTTGAATTTGGCTGAAAGGTCTGCTAATGCCCTGAAATTTGTGGATCCCAGGCAGCCTTTTCGCTGGGTTTTCATAATATTTGCTTATAAATCCTGGATGTAGCTAAACTTCTTTTTTAATGGCTGTACCTTTTATTTGTCCAAAAGTGTATACTTAACTAGCTTAGCATCTCTTCCTTCTAAAACACTCGGCTTGATAAAATACAGATTTGAGTTTTTCGGGCAAATATTTACAAAAGAAGCATAGAATTTGACACATATGTTCCCTTATGGACTTCTGTTCTATAGTTGGCCAAACTGCCTTGTTCTGAGTATTTGTGTGATTGTCTATACCTCTTCCTGGCCTCCATGATCCTTTGGTCATGAATAAAACCTAGACAGGGGCTCAGCCCTTGAGCTGATGATTTCAGTGAGAACTTCAGTTAGCCTCTACTGCAGTGTTTTTCAAACCCAAGTTCCATGAATTGCTTGCATTTGAATGACCTGGGATGTTTGTTAAAAGTCAGACATTGGAGGGGCGCCTGGGTGGCTCAGTTGGTTAAGCGACTGCCTTCGGCTCAGGTCATGATCCTGGAGTCCCGGGATCGAGTCCCGCATCGGGCTCCCTGCTCGGCGGGAAGCCTGCTTCTCCCTCTCTCATTCCCCTGCTTGTGTTCCCTCTCACTGTGTTTCTCTCTGTCAAATAAATAAAATCTTTAAAAAAAAAAAAAGAAAAAAAGAGTCAGACATTGGAGCCCCACCACAAAGGGAACCAGTCCTAGTTTCTAAGTGTAAATCAAAGAATATGCATTTTTTTCCAAGGGATTTTCTAAAAATTCAATCATTAATTATTAATCAGGCAGACTCTGCTGTATCACAGTTATTTTCAGTGAGGTAAATTACGAATGTTTTATTTGGACCCAAATTTACCATCCAGTCAGTATTTGTTGACAATTGACTAAATGCCGAACTTTTGTAGTAGTGGGAGAATATAAAGACGAAAGGGAATGAAGAAGCTTACGGTTTTTCTGGATGCCAGAGGGACAAGTGGATACTTATTAAATAAGATGATGCCCCCACCACCCCAACCTACCCCATACACATTCTCTAAAATATTGGAAGCCAAGCATTTTTGTAGGTGCAAATGGCAAGGTTGTAACACCAGACTGGAAAGGAGCTTCATAGTAAAAGGGACCATGTGTAAATTCTTCCAACAGTAAGTGTCAGGTTTGTTTTAACAGACCTCCAGTTTCTAACTGGTGTATAAATAATAACACTGCTCTCTGACAGGTCATCTTATCCACTTGATGCCTATGAACCAGCTTGCAACAATTTTATCTTTATAGGCTAGATGAGGAAATTATAGCTCAGAAAACTCTAGACTTCCAATGGATGCTTTCTTGATCTTTGTTTTATTATTTAATGGGCAAGGTAGATTGTTTGATTTCAGTTGCTTTAGACTTTTCGCTGACTCGACTAACAGTTATGTTGGGCGGCCTAGCATCTGGGGCTCTCTGACCCGCTCTGTTGCTTACGTGTTGTGGTGACTGCCTTGTGGGTGGGGCCAACCCTCAGTCACCTCACAGAGTGTGCAGCTTGGCCTTCTGTGTGGGCGATTGCTCTTGTTAATCAGCTCAGTTTTCATAAAAGAATGGCAATTCTACCCCTGGTTTGGCAAGTTGATCAAGCATTGGGCCAGTCCCTTAACTGTCGTCCTGCCACTCGGAAACATACTGGCACAAATTGCCCCAACCACATTGCCACACAAGAGCTACTAAAAATTCGGTTGCAAGACAGGATATTCACAATAATGTAAAATGTCTCCTTGGATTCAATCCAGTTACGTCTTTATCTACATCCTGTACTATTGATTTTCTTACATTTCCCCTTTGGCTTGTCATGAGCTTATATTGAAGGATGTCATCAGAAACAAAGCTATGGAGCTCTGTGACTTACTTACCAGAGGGTTTAAGCTGCTGGTTCAGCACATGACAGAGAATCCTTATAAGGGTCTGGGAGAGGTATCTCTCTGTGCTTCTTCAGAGCAATTGGTAGATCTTTGTCTTATGAGCACAGTAAATTAGTCATCTTTTCCTCTTCCTGCCAACAGATAGAAGGGGAGTAACAAATTAGAGGTCTCCCTTTACTATGTGCATTGGACTTTATGGCATAAATGTTATTAACATACCTCCTGGTAGCTTTGTATTTATTTCTCTTAGATTTTCATTGCCTCCCTTCCAAACTGAGAATATATTTTGTTTTTCTACCCTTTGTGTTTGTTTATGAGGTGCCCTATATTTCTGAAACAAGGCAGAATACATTTTGGGGGGTTTGTTTGTTGATTTAAAGATGAATATTCACTCCAGATGAAATCAAGAGGCTCCTGCCAAGGATATCAAAGAATCTGGAGAAGGTTAATGAGATAAGAGGCGGTGGTGGGCTAGAAAATAGGGTATGGAGGACTTTGGTGGAAGAATAGACTTTGGTGGGGTTGCCTGTGTGGCTCAGTTGATTGCGCGACTTGCGCGACTGCCTTCGGTTCAGGTCATGATCCCGGAGACCCAGGATTGAGCCCCACATCGGGCTCCCTGCTCAGCGGGAAGTCTGCTTCTCCCTCTCTCAGTCCCCCTGCTTGTGTTCACTCTCTCGCTGTGTTTCTGTCAAATAAATAAATAAAATCTTTTTTTTTTTTTTTAAAAGGATAGACTTTGGTAAGCCAAGGCATGTATTCTGAATATATCAGGGATCATTTTGCACAGTAAAAGGACAAGGCATATACGTATCACATTTGACTTTTATACTATCACTTGCTCTGTTTTCATCACAAATGTCCCCACAGTTGAGAGTACCAGACTTAGGTGTAGATGAATTAAGCAATCAACATGAGTTTTGTCCAGTTGAGCAAGGATGGCTTCAGTCATCGTGGCTGCTCCTATGTTGTGACAAAACCTAGTTTGACCAGTTAAACCTCAATTGTAACAGGTCATATTTGTGGGGATACCATTTCATATTGCTGCTTCAGTAACCTTTGATTATCAGAGCTAGAAAATACCTTTGAGAACATTTGGTCTCATCTATTTGTTTTCTGTGTTTTTTCAAAAAAAAATTATTTATTTATTTAAAAACAGTAGTTATTTATTTGACAGAGAGAAACACAGCAAGAGAGGGACCACAAGCAGGAGGAGTGAGAGAGGGAGAAGCAGGCTTCCCGCCGAGCAGGGAGCCCTATGTGGGGCTTGATCCTGGAACCCTGAGATCATGACCTGAGCCAAAGGCAGATGCTTAACGACTGAGCCACCCAGGTGCTCGTTCTCATGTATTTGTTAACACTTAATGGAATGGGGGCTCACACAAGCTTTGTTACCTGCTGAAGGTCACAACCAGTTAGTGGAACCAGAAGAACAGTATTCACTTGATTCAAGGACCACCAGTAACTCAAAATGTGTCTGTTGAGTCCCCCACCCACCAATACTTTGTGCCTCCCCCCTTACTTTTTTTTTTTTTTAAGCTGAGTCCTCTCTCCACAGAAGCTAAAACCAGAGAAAAACTTACTGATGTTACTGGTTATTTGAAATTCCACTCACAGTCTGTGCCATTTCCAGTGCCTCGAGGTAGGTGGCTGCAGGTTGAAATAGTTGGAGTAGGTAGTAGGGACATTTTAATGACAGAGCTATGACAGAATGGTCCTAGTGATTTGAGGTAGCTAATGGAGAAAAATAAAAGATCTGTGTTTGCTTGTGAAGTATACATTGAAGTAATTATCTTGATAATTTAGATAAAGTTTTTTTCCCTAAAATTAAAATGAATGAGTTTTAACAGGATTTTAAGGATTTTATTATGTAAATAATTACCTCATTTAAAAAAAAAATTAGGGGGCACTTGGGTGGCCCAGTCATTAGGTGTCTGCTTTTGGCTCAGGTCATGGTCCTAGGGTCCTGGGATTGAGCCTTGTGTTGGGCTCCCTGCTCGGTGAGAAGCCTGCTTTTCCTTCTCTCACTCCCCTTGCTTATGTTCCCTCTCTAGCTGTGTTTCTTTCTGTCAAATAAGTAAATTAAATCTTTAATAAAAAATAAAATAAATTAGTTTTGCATGTGTGGACAAAGCAATAGTTACTAAATTTATCTAGTTATAGAGCAAGATGTTTTGTGCTTCCAAAGAAGTTATGACTGAGAGCTTAGAATTTAGAGAATTTATTTATTATAAGCAACCCGGTGAGAACAGTATTGTTCCTTCTACACAGAAATTTGTTTGTTCCATTGTGGGTTTTTTTAATTGTCAGAATTTGTAATCATGTGGTTAATTGTCTCAACTGTATTGATTTTATTTCAGTAAGCAGAATGTATTTACATAAAGCTGAGAGTGTAGACCCCTATGTCCTTCCTGATCTTTGACCTTCGATGTCTGTTATGTAGATGAAAAAAAAACAGTAAAAGACAGTGCAGTTCTCCTTGTTCATACATTCTGATCATTACAGTGACCTCTTACATTTTACAAAAGGATTTCCAATGCAGTGTCTTTGTCTTTTAACTTGATAAAGTGATAGAGGCAGGAAAATGGAGACCCAAAGTAGTAATTTCATTTGTTGGAGCTCAGAAAGTGAATCTTGAGTGACATATGGACCAGAACCCAGGTTCCCTGACTCCTGGTCCAGCACTTTACTGATCCCATTGTCACAGCCATGTGACCTCCCTACTGAATCCATTACAAGAGCATGACAACATGCATTGTTGTTGATAGTCGGCTTTTCACAACCTCATCTGCCATTGGCTTGCTCATTTCATGAGAGCAAGCTTCCTAAGACTTAATTTAATACTGAAGATAATTGCCCTGAAGCTCTACTGTTGATGCTTCCCTGGGAGCCTGTTGGGTGTCTGTGCTCAGACAAGTCCAGCCGGCAGGTATCCCTCTGAGAGGGCTCTTGACCAATACATGTTGGACCCCACTGTGAAAATGTTCCCAGCTTCCCCACCTTGCTTTATCCATTGACATTGGGGCATGAAATGAAGCTGGGCTTCGGGATAAGTGTTCCCAAGGATGGAGGAATTGGTTTCATTTGGCCTCACCAGTTACAAAATGTATCTTCATACTGGCTTGCCCTCCTCCCAGCTTCATTCCTCTTAATCTTTTACCCTTGTTTCCTTGGGTTGCATTTCCTCTTAAAGTAATGTCACATGGCTCTTAATCTGAGGCTCCAACTTCTGGGGAATCCAGGTCAAAGCACCAGGTTCATCTCTGTCTCATTCTTGGGCTTCCAGAATTCTCCTCTGCACTCCCCTCCGAGTTAGTCCTCCACTCCTTCCTGTGGATCTAAATCTTACTCTTTCTTCAAGATAGACTTGGCATGCCACTTGTTCCAGAATCATTTTCCATGATGCTCCATGAGATCTTTTCTCTCTCAGAAACCTCCATCTTTATATTCAAGGAGGAACAATGCAGCCTGCTCATCTCTCATGAGAAAGATTTGGAGATAGCTGTCCAAGCGGACCTTCTTTGCTCATGCATCAGTACCTTTCAGTCCTTGGGTTATTCATCTTGTGGTCCCAGCAGCTGGCATGAAGTGTCTGATGATTATTTCCACCTGCACACGACACAAGGGAAGAGTGAATTGCTCATTCTGCTCAACTTAAACACTCATGTGATTGATGTAAGATGACTTCAGATGTAGCACATCTAAGGGAGCAGGACAGGGCAGATTTGCCATAGTCTGGTTCTTCTGTGTTAATGCAAGGAAAGTTGAAACTCATCCTTCTTGATGTCATGTTCTCTTTATATCACAGGTTTTAGCTAATCTCAAGCATTTGGAAGTCAAAGATGAAAGGGATATTTGATGGTTCTAAGTATTTTGATTCTGCAAAGCATATGAAATAGAATTCATCTAAACTTTCATTTTTATTAACTAAAATTTTGGGTTCAAAAGTATTGGTACAGCCTAAAAAAGAACCCACGTACTTTGTTCATAAGAAGGTAATGCATAGTGGATATGTTAGGGACAAGGTATACTCAGTATAAACAAAGCAGAGTTTGTTATACTGTGTTGGGGTGAGATATTTGGCAAGTTTTTTAGAAACAGTAATAAATACCCAGTGGACAGAGCAACCGGACTTTGTGTGTGTGTGTGTGTGTGTGTGTGTGTGTGTGTGGCTGTGTGTGCATGTGTGTGTATACATTGCTTTTAAGCTGAGAGAAAAATAATTAGTGAGAGAGTGAAAAATTTTAAATACTACACCAATTTTCCTATTACTGTACAGGTAAGGCTAATATCAAAGGATCCATACTAGTGGAAATATGGCTTAATATCAGAAATGAATGAGCCAGATTACTCTAATATATAAATCACTACTTGATATTAAATTAAGAACTTAGGCAAATTAATTATTTCAGACTGGTGAGTTTCCATTTAGAACACTTTTCTGTAGCCTGCTAGGAGAGAAAAGGCATGCATTGGGTGGAGGGGGTCCCTTTTTCTTTGGCTCGAGGCTTCCTTCTGGATGGGGCACAGAGAGAGTATTACAGTTGGCCTTTGGAGCTACTGACTCCCCTCTCTGCAGAAATGACTAGTCCAACTGGAACTTGGATGGAGAGAGGGAGGTTGGTCTTAATCTGTTCCATCTCGCTTCCTTTTGGGGCGCCTACTGGCATTAGGATGCAGACCTTCTCTGAGCCTTGTGTTGTAGGTTCTAAATGTGAAGGCCCTATTCCTCTGTGGGGCCTGTGGTGGGTCTGAGCAGCCAGGGACTGGGATGGGTGAGTCTGTGTAATTCAAGTCTGAGTCCCACTTGCTGAGCTAAGTCAGAGACACCAGTATCCGTGTAATGAAGTAGAGGTGTCACTGGGAAATTGATGTCTCGTGGACCCTCAGGTTTCTATCTTGGTTCTGAATATAGGCAGGCAAGAGTACAGGTAGTTATTCACAGACTACATGTAGCTCAGACACACTTGTCTTTACTTGGCCAGGGGTAAAGGCAGATCAGTGCCCAAGGAACAGAGCATGTTCATTGACCTCAATGCGAACTGACTGTACATCCCATAGACAATGATGGATGGAGTGGAGTGCTTCCACCCAGAAACTGTAAATAGTAAATAATCATACATGTATATAAGCCAATTGAGTACTTCCAAAATTAGTTTCTTTCCTGTGTGGGCAGTGGTGATAGTGGTTAGAAGTGCTAATACTTCTCTGAAGACAAACAAAAAATGTGTTTCTTTTGTGGTAGTTAACAAGATGGGTGGTATTGGAAAGCACAGTATCTAATGTGATGTGTTTACTCTGCAACCTTTATTTTGTAGGGTGATTTAAATTCATCGTTTAGGCTCAACATTTGGTACTGCCCTCTAGCTAACAAATCTAGAGATGAAATGTATCATTTATAAAATGGTCCCTTTTGTCTTGGAAGGCTCCAATTTCCCCCTCTGTCCCAGATCTCCCTTACAGTGATTTGAAACAGAAGGATGATTCAGCTTGAAATGGCATCTTAAAAACATGAGAAATATTTTATACAACGGTATGTTATGCTTTCTAAGATAACGGGTTTTCTTGTAGGGTTTTAGGAGGAACTGTGTGTCATATAGACATTTGTATTTTTGGAAAACATCCAAGTTTTTTTTTTTTAAGATTTTATTTCTTAATTTGACAAAAGAAACACAGCTAGAGAGGCAACGAAAGCAGTGGGAATGAGAGAGGGAGAAGCAGGCTTCCTACTGAGCAGGAAGCCAGATGCGGGGCTTAATCCTGGGACTCTGGGATCATGACCTGAGTTGAAGGCAGATGCTTAACCAACTCAGCCACCCAGATATCCCTAGTCTGAGGGTTTTTTTTTTTTTAAGGTTTTATTTATTTGACAGAGAGAAACAGAGCCAGAGAGGGAACACAGGCAGGGGGAGTGAGAGAGGGAGAAGCAGGTGGAGCCTGATGTGGGACTTGATCCCCAGTCTCCGGGATCATGACCTAAACCGAAGGCAGTCGCTTAACCAACTGAGCCACGCAGGCGCCCCCCTAGTCCGAGGTTTTTGATAAATTCTTTACTTTATTCTTGGGTAAATCCTTTAAAATATATTCCAGAACTATTTTACAGTTTCACCTAAAACGTCAGCAAAATTATAATACATACAAGGTGCTTAAGTAGAGCATGTCCTGGGTAATTTTCAAACACAGTCTTGAGTCTTTGGTCAGGATCATGTGGCACAGAAATTGCTTTTATATTCATTTTTTTGCCTACTCCCAGACACATGTAAATACTCTCATGATTAAAAGCTCTTGCAAAGACACTGTTTATGTCAATAATGCTGTGGCAGGATAAACAAGTATTAACAGTTTTGAGTGTTTGATCCCATGTCTGTAATTTGTGCCTGATTGTTTCATAATTAGCATAGGTAGTAATTACCTACCCCACCGACATAAATCATTTTATGGATTTAAAACATTTTTTGGTGTGGCTTTTTTCTTTGGGATGTTCATTTTCCTTCTTGCTCCTTTTCTTCCTCAAACCCTATGTTCCCAGTCGAAGCTGCAGGTGAAAACCGCTTTCCTGAACTAAGCCAGATGGAGTAAGACGACTGTCAGATGAGCCTTTGCGTCTCCCCTGTCAACTGTCAACCCCCCCCTTCTTTTTTTTTTTTTTTTTTTACAGTTTTGTTCCTGTTTATTTTTATTTATTTTTTATTTTTTTTTTATTGTTACTAAATTTTTTTTTCCAGTTTCAAGATTCATTCCCCATTCCCCACACCCAGTGCTCCCCGCTTTAGGTGTCCCCAGTACCCACCACCAGGCTCCCATCCCTCCACCCCCCTCCCTCTAAGTCCCTCAGTTTGTTTCTGTGTTCAAAGTCTCTGTTGTTTCGTTTCCCTCCCTAGATTACCCTAGTTCCCATTTGCTTTCCTTCTGCCACTGTCCTCCAGTTTGCCCCTCATGCACCGCAAGTAAGTGAGACCA